>CABHPH010178845.1:0-29775 GCA_902168325.1 Peromyscus nudipes | reverse complement strand
GGGGGTCACCACAACACGAGGGCCTGGATTAAAGGGTGGTAGCATCAGGAAGGCTGAGAGCATTTGCTCTGTGGACTGCAAGAGGTGTACGCTCTATGAACTTATAACATAGATTCCGTTTGTGGCTGGCTACAGTGACCATGCTTTCTTGTGGCTGGGCTGTTCCCACATGGGGACTTTTTTCCCACATGGGGACAGTGTATCTAATTTCCCACAGGAGTGACCTAAGTCCTTGAATCTTCAGAGAGCCCCAGCATTGGAGGCTTCAAGGCATCTGCCTCTGTCTTCCCAGTGGTCACTCCATGTCTGACCTCTGGGTCCCATTTATTAATGGCAGACAAGTACAGCACCCAATGAGCTGTGGAAGCCAACGATGACATCAGTTAAAGATTCTGCCCATTTGCTTCCCGGCCCTGCCACCCCCACCCCAACCCCTAACCCCTTTCTCCTGGGGTTTATCTAGATGAAGAAGAGTGACTGGAAAGACAGAAAAGGCCACACACGTGGCTTGGATGGTGAAATCCCATGGATTGCTTTAGAGGCCTGTCTGGAGTTCTGGTTGTGATTTACTGAAAAGCGAATGAAAATCATGTCCACCGTCCATCCCGTTGACTGACATGTCAGGCCTGGGCAACCCCAGCGGTGGCGGTGGGGTCTGATGGAGATGCCTACACATCATCTGCTAGCCCCTACTGAGCCTTGTGCATGCGGTGGAGGATACAACTGTGGTCAACAAGGAGGTTTTCTGGGGCAGAGGACTGTAAAACTACGTGAGTGGAGCCTTAATTCTGGCCCAGCGGCTCTGGACTTGCTATGGTGCCACAAAGTTCAACTTGTCAAGCACAACAGGAACTTCTAAAGACTCTCTCAGTGCCCTGGGGCGTGTTTACCCGTATGAGATAATCATCAAGGCTTTGGTGTGACTCTGAGGAGGCCGTGTGAAAGGAGGTAGTGTCACAGTGTTGCTGTAAGATATCGCTCTGCATAAATAAAACGCTGATTGGCCAGTAGCCAGGCAGGAAGTAGAGGCGGGACAAGCAGAGAGGAGAATTCTGGGAAGTGGAGGCTGAGGCAGAGAGCCTCTGCCAGCCGCCACGATGAGAAGCAACATGTTAAGATACTGGTAAGCCACGAGCCATGTGGCAACTTATAGACTAATAGGAATGGGTTAATTTAAGATAGAAGACCTAGATAACAAGAAGCCTGCCACGGCCATACAGTTTGTAAGCAATATAAGTGTGTGTTTACTCAGTTGGGTCTGAGCAGCTGCGGGAGTGGCGGGAGAGAGAGATTTGTCCTGACTGTGGGCCAGGCAGGAAAACTCTAGCTACACAGTGTCACTGCGGTCACCCAGCTCAGCAAACACCGTACCTCCTCTTCTACCAAAGACTCGACAGTCCATGAAAAATCTGCATCCTACCAGAGACAATCTCCCACTGCTGCAAACTAAACATCTCCCCGACACACCAAAAATGCATTTGTAACTTTTATGATTTGTACAGGGAACTGTAGATACTTGTCACTCTTCATTGGCACCAATATGACCAGTCCAGAAAGATGGGAAATTGAAATTGGTCATTCATTGCTGGGGTGAAAATTTTTAGCTGGGGAGGAGGCTGGGGTGAAAAGGAATGTTTTTGCAGCTCTCCACACACCATGTTGTCCCTTAAGACAATGGATCAGGAAGTTACTCTGTTGAGCTAATCCACCAGAGGGGGGTGGATAGGGGGAGAGCAGGGCAAAGAACCACCCTACAGTGCAGTGCGGGTGATTATGAGAACCTCCCTACAGTGCAGCGCGGGTGATTACGGAAGACGTCCGTGGACACTGTGCAACGTAATGTCTGTTGTTTTGTCTTGAAATTAGCTAGAGTTCTAGGCACTTCACTCTTACTTGGGAGGCCTTGATACCATAGTATTACCGCTTCCTATTTATACATGCCAGAGGACCCTCGTGTGGAGCTCAGAATGCTCACCCCTCATTAGGAACTGGGTGTGGTTGATCCTCCAAAACTCTAAAGTGGGGCCTTGAAAAAGAATTCATGTCTGTCTGTCCCACGGGAATAGATTATTGCCGGAGAGAGCAGGTTGGTGTAAGACATTTCAGTTGTTTGCCCCGCCCCTCCCTTCCAAATGCTCACTTGCCCTGTGTGGTCGTTTGCATGTCATTTTAGCCCCCATAGGCCCATAGGGAGTGGCACCATTAGGAGGTGTGGCTTTGTTGGGAGTGGGTGTGGCCTTGTTGTAGGAAGTCTGTCACTGTGGGGGCGGGGTTTGAGGTTTCCTATGCTCAGGATACAGCCTAGGGTCTCAGTCAACTTCCTGCTGCCTGCAAGCCAAGATGCAGCCATCCCTAGTCTGCCTGCACACTGCCATGCTCCCTGCCATGATGATAATAAACTAAACCTCTGAAACTGTAAGCCAGCCACCACAATTAAATGTTTTCTTTACAAGAGTTGCCATGGTCATGGTGTCTCTTCACAGCAGTAGAAACTCCAGTGAGGACACCCCGCTCCCTCTCCTCCACGTGCCGGCTCGCCCTTCTGCTTTACACCATGAAGTGATGCAGCCTGAGGCCCTCACCAGAAGCCCAGCAGGTGCTAGAGCCACACTCTCAGGTTTTCAGCCTCTAGAACTGTGAGGCAAAATAACTTTTTTTTTTCTAAATAAACTACCCATTCTTGGATGTTTTATTACAGCAACAACAAAAAACAGCCATCAGGCACCATATTCAAATCTCTAAAATAAATGCTCATTTTCACCCTCAAGCACACCTTGGCACCCAGATGACGCCAGACGTCTGCTGACAAGAAACCCGGCGTTCTGCATTTCTAGAGAAACAGTGTTCAGTGAAGATCCTTCTCCAGCCCATGCTCTTGGGCCCGCCCAGTGCATTTCCCACCAGCAGTCAAGGACAATGACACTGAGGTCCTGTCTCCTTGTGTCCTCAGTCAAAACACCAGAGTGAACCCATCTCCTTTTGAAGCGCACACTGTCTTCTCCAAACATTTCCTCTTTGTATCCTTTTCTTTCTTTTTTTTGCCCGCTTTTCTCTTTTGTAATCAAAGTTATTTACTCTTCCTTTTGGACTAGTTTCTTTGACTAGTTTTGGGCTCCTGGAATATTCTAGAATGCTGCAGGAGATTCCATTTGACAAGCAAGACTCGACTCTATCCCCAAACCCTAATTATCGCACACACTTCCAATGACCACCGCTATCAGCTCCAGCGCCCAAGTAGCTGAAAAGACCTCAGCATTCTCAGCCACGGCCGGCCTCACCTTTCCAAAGAAGTGCTGGGTGGACACGGCCAGGGCTTCGAAGCCACGGATGGCCCTCTTCAGCTCCCCTCGAGCCAGGCCCAGCTGCCTGGCCTGCCACTCACACCTGTCCCTCAGTCGCTGGGTCAGCTGCCGCTCCGCCTCTCGGGCCTGCAGGTCAGGCTTGGGTGCGAACCCATTCCGAGGAGCAGTGGTCCTCTGCTTTGGGTACCCTATGAAGAAAGAAAGCAGTCAATTGGAGTATTCCGTCCAACTGCAGCCTCTCACGGGAGCTCCCTAGACCCACGGGGCAGGGAAGGAATAACCTGCAGTTTGCCAGTTCAAGTATTAAGCAGACAAAACTGGCTGGGACTTAGACCATTTACTCGGTTTACTGGTTTTAAGTGCAAAGTTTATGCTTAGAAAACTAACAAACACACCACCAAATTTTTTTTCAGCTTCTGCCATTTCTTTAGGCCTGCTTGGGGAGAAGGAAGCCAGAGGTTCTTCTTTCTTTCTTGTTTCTTAAAGGGGATTTTTTAAAAAAAATGATAAACTTTATTATAAAAGCCTTGCAAATAAATAAAAGCACCAAACAGCAAAACCAATCAGACCCACAGCTTGTACCGTAACGAACTTATAGTTAGAATTGGCATTCGAAACAGAAGCTGTGGGGCTTCACATTGAATTTTACACCGTCTGTATTGAATCTGCTTTATGTACTTACTGCCCTTAGACAAATGTCTCCTGGGAAATCAATCCAGCATCAACTCGGGCAGAAGTCAGGCTTCTGAGGAGGTAACGGCTCCTTCCTTAGTACCAGAGGGTGACGCTACAAGCCCCTTTCTGCCCTTTACATGGCCTCTCTTGTGACCTTGTTCTTCAGTGTCAAGGTGATAACCTCTATTTGGGGGCTGGGGGAACTTAGTTCCTATTGTACCAATGTCTTGGGGGTCCCCCAGTGAGACTTCATATCATGCCCACAGCTACAGTATTGGTCCAAGCCCCCCCCCATCAACTCCTCGCTGCTTCTTTATTACAAGTAGAGTGATCTTTCCAGAGATGAGAGGTGGTTCATCACTGCAGGAGGCCATCGTCTGTTCCTATTGCAGTGGGCATCCCACCCACAAAGCTCCTGTGAGGCAAATGTGAGGGGGTGTGGCTCACAGAATGAACCAGACGTTTGCCAGGGTCCGAGGGAAGGGTTAGGGAGGTACAGGAGAAGGGCATTTTAGGCTGAAGTTTAAAGAAGGTAAGGCTCCGGGAAAGAGCTCATTTGAGAGAAGGCCATCATGGCCAGCGACCCATGGGCCACCATCCCTCCACTGAGGCACAGAGACACGCTGTCCCCACAGGCAGCCAGAGAGCCTGCAGGTGGCCATGACCTGACAACTCAGACATGATCTTCCAGTATTCAGGCAAATGACCCTGGGTTATTCGGGGGCTCTTTCCTTCTCTTCTGACTTTTATTTCTTCTCCAAGACCCCAGGGTCAAGACACAAACCCCAAACACAGTGTCTGGCACACGGAGACACAGAGGAAGGTGGACTGTGAGAGCAGCTTCATCCAGTGGCTGACTTAGCAGCAGACACGATAATATTAATGGAATTGACTCCTTAAAAGTCATCAGGCACTGAGGTGGGACTTCACAGGTGACACACCTTCATTTTTGGGGCTTAGGTGGCATTGCTCCTCAATATAATATAGGAACTCAAACAGGGCAGGAACCTGGAGGCAGGAGCTGATGCAGAGGCAGAGGAAGGGTGCTGCTTACTGGCTTGCTCCTCATGGCTTGCTCAGCGCTTTCTTATAGAACCCAGGACCAGCAGCCCAGGGATGGCACCACCCACCGTGGGCTGAGCCCTCCCCCACTAACCACGAATTAAGAAAATGTCTTACAGCTGGATCTTATGGAAGTCTTCTCTCAAGTGAGGTTCCCTCCTTTGCAGTGACTCTAGCTTATGTCAAGTTGCCATAAAACCAGCCACCATTGTTATCATTAGGTTAAAAAAAATTAATACTACTGTTGAAAGTTACTTTTAAACTGGTATTATTATTACATTGCTTTTATTCATGTACTCAATGCTCTGGTATTCAATTGAATGCATGCAGTCAGCTCACATTTCTCCTCTGGGGGTCGCCCAGCAACGGACATCCTTGGCCAAGTCAGAGGCTCCCCTGAGAACGTTAACTTTTGGAATCAACACAATAAGCTTAGCAACTTTGTGACACTAAGTGACACAGTGAAGCAGTCCTTGTTTAGGACTCCTTGTTGACTGTACCATAATTCTCAGCCACTGTCAAGGTCTGGCCGAAGCCCAGTCCAGAGCTTTCCCCATAGGAGGGAAGCGCTGAGAAATGAGGCCGGCTATGGAGTTCGCTGTCGCTTCAGTTGAAAAGGGTTTGTGATGGTGAATCTCAATGGTCACGTGGCTGCACAAATTTCCAGTTTTATCAGTATCATGCAAGGGTCCTTCTCCGTAAATTAGCAATGTTCAAAGAACTATACGAGCACTGACTTGCCATGACCTACAGATAGCTAATTTTATATGCTTCTTGCTAGGATTTTTATGCTTCATGCTAGGATTTTTAAGGTCCCAAATACTTAATTCTTGTTATTAAATGTTTTCTCTGCGTCTGGTATCCTGTACGGTCCAGTGGGTAAGCAAGGAATCAGGCTCATCTGTGGGCTTTTGCCAATCACTGTCCAAGAGGGACCAATCCAGAGGAGTATCCCAGGTCCTCAGGCTCCTCTCTACCCAGGGTGCTTCCCATTTCCTCGTATGTGGGGCTAATCTGTGTCTCCAGCACACCTCCCAGGGTTAGGAGCTTGCCCTAAATCTAGACTACATTCCCATTGTCCAAATCCTGACCCAGCCACAGTTTCTTTAGAGCATTCCACCAGCTGCGTAAATCAGGTTAGGGCAGAAGTAATGTATGCAGACCACAATGACATGTGACAGCTTAGTCCCGTGGGGGAAGTCAGTAACTGGACATCAGCACAAAGGTGAATGCCAACAGTCGTTTGCGTGCGAAGGCTGAGCTTTCACCAGTTTGCGTGCGAAGGCTAAGCACTGGGGAGGACCCGGTGTTGGAAAATGGAAAGCAAATATTAAAAATTCATTTGCAGCATCTGGTCACTACCCAGAGGCATGCCGTAGACGGAACAGGGCGATTTAATTGAATCTGGAAAGCTTATCGGACGTAGCAACAGAGCTGTGCTGGGGCCCGAACACTGATAATACGATGGAAGGCCATGACCTTCACACTTGTAAACAAGGTGGAAGCAAGGACTGGACACGGCTTTGATAGCTCCTCAGCTGGAGGGAGAGTCCTCTGTGAACTTGGTCACTGTCCTAGCAGAGGTGTATCCCAAGGGCATATGAGCAGGGTTCTTTGTGGGCTTGAAGAGAGCTTTATCTTTACGAATGTAAACACAGTTCAGGTTTTGTGAGATGGAACACTGTTTTCCTACTTAGCACTGGCGGCTGTTCGCTGGGAGTGGCCTAGTGTGCCGGTTGGCTTTTGTCCTCTTGACACAAACCAGAATAACTCAGGGACAAGGGAAACTTGTTTGAGGAACGGCCTCCATCCGATTGGCCTGTGGTCATCAGGTCTGTGGGATAACTGACTGTCATTTTGACCAAATTTAATTAATCACCCCTGATCTCTGAGGAGGAGGGAGGGGCTGGGGTCGAGTGAACAATCAATTCTACCTGTACCCCGAACTTTCTAGGCATCCCTAAACCGCGGTGTCTAGAAAGTTTCTTGCCTGGTTGAACACATCTATAGAGCCCTCTCTAAAGCCGTGGGGACATGCACTGTCACTGGGGAACTTTCCGGCTCCCATCCTAAGGACACTTCACCCGGATGCTCATCTGTGTGCCGTGTCTGATCCTTTGTGGCTCACTGGTAAGTGGAAGTAGGGGCTTCCCTGAAAGCCGTGAGTAGGCACGGTAGGCTCTGGAAAGGAGGAGGAACTAAAAACCCTCACGTACTACCACTGGGAATGCAAATGGCAAATTACTTTAGGAAACAATTTGGCACAATTTCAGGAAGTTAAGTGTAGTTGGATTTTTCTTTGGGCCTCCAGCTCATAAAAAACGACATGGAAACTTATTATTGATTATGAAAGCTCTGTCTTAGCTTAGGCTTGTTCTTCACTAGTTCTTATAAGTTAAATTAACCCACATCTTTTAATCTATGTTCTTTTACACGGCTCAGTTACCTTTATTCATACTGCCCATCCTGCTTCCTCTCTGTCTGTCTGGTGACCCCATCTTCTTCTTCCCAGCGCTCTTTCTCTGTTCAGAAGTCCCGCCTGTCTCTCCAGCCTAGCTAGGCCATTCAGTTTTTTATTACATCAATCACAGCGACACTTCTTCACACAATGTACAAATATCCCACAACAGTTAATCCTATCATTACTACATGAACCATACATCCAGTGTCTTAGTTAGGGTTTTATTGCTGTGAAGAGACACCATGACCACAGAAACTCTTAGAAAGGAAAACACTTAATTGGGGGCTGTCTTACGGTTTCAGAGGTTTAGTCCGCCAGCATCATGATGGGATATGGCGACATGCAGGCAGACATGGTGCTGGAGAAGGAGCTGAGAGTTCTATATCTTGATCCACAGGCAGCAGAAGTGAAGACTGTTACACTGGGTGTGGCTTGAGTCCACCCCCACAGTGACACACTTGCTCCAACAAGGCCACGCCTCCTCATAGTGCCACTCCCTATGGACTCATGTATATGAACACTTGGTCTGCTGTTACTGCTGGTTGGGTAGGTTTAGGAGGTGTGGCCTTGTTGGGGGAAGTCATCACTGGAGGCTGGCTTTGAGGGTTTAAAGCCTCCCACCCTTCCCGGCGACTGCTCTCCAAGCTTCCTGATTACAGTAGGTGCTTGTGAGCTCCTGGCTTGCTGCTCAAGCCACCATGCTGGTGGCTTGCTGCCCCACCATGACAGGCTCTGAAACCCAAGCCCGAATAAACTCATTCTTCTGTAAGTTTGCCTGGCCACTACTGAGTCCTTGCACAGCTTCCTGAGACCTTCTATTTGGACCTGACTGGGATGTCGAGGAAATGAAGAATAGACAGACAGATGGACACACGGACAAAAAGTTGGGATTGGGTAGTCCGGGCTCTTGGCTGGAGAAACCTAAGTACCCCGGAAGCTCACTGTGTTTAATGTATAGAGAGGCAGAGTTATTACATCAGCTGGACAAGGAGGCAGGTTTACCTAATCTTCTGGGGACAGTCTCAGCAGGGAAATAGTCTTCAGGCTGTGAACATCTCGGGGGAGAAAGCTACGGTGACCCCTTTTTTTGCACACACTGTCTGCCTCTGAGACTAAGGCACTGAGACTGTGCCCACATCAACAGCACAAATTGACTGGGAGCTTCACACACTCAGGACTTCCTCTGCTCCCTACGGGTCATGCTGTTTTATCACGGCAACAGGAAAGTAGCTAATACATTGGGGTATGCACCAAGGTGGAGGAAGGGGTTACTAAAGAAGACAGTAAAATAGCAACATATTACATGATTCCACATACATGAAACTTTAGAAAACACAGACTACTGTGACAGAATAGAGTGGAGGTAGTGGGGAGTAGGGTGTGGTGGGCTGTGCACATGGGCCTCACAAGATCACCAGGACGTTTTGGGAGAAGATGGATATGTGTGTTATCCTCATTGAGAGGTGATAACCTCACGGGTAAGTGCACACATCAAACCTGACCAAGATGTACACTTTACATATAGGTGATTTAACATGTATTAATTATTAATTGTTTGGCATTTCATTGATAAAAATATTTTCATATTTCAACTTTTAAAACATTCTTATATTTTGTGTATGGACTAGAAACAGTCCAAAGCTAGATTTTATTACATGCAGCCTGTTTTTCTCCCTTTTATGAAATGCTACTTGAGCTTAGACCTTCAAAGTACGATTTTTTTCCCAACTGAATTATTTTTACATGTTCTCATAAGAGTACATATTCCTGTGCAAAGAAATTCTCCCACATATACATGGCATAACTTCTTATTTTTATAGTTAAAACTCGTGTCCAAACAGGTTCCTCTGGTATTGGATGCGGAAAACCCAGCCTGTGTGTCAGGCTGGCACGCACACATTAACGGCCATCTGAACGAACTCAGCGCCAAACTCAGGCCTCACAAAACAGCACGGACCGTGTGTGTAAGTACCTGGCGAGTGAAGCTTGGTGGAAGAAGACGCTGCTCTCTTGGGGGACGAGACGGCAGGTTTATTAGCGTCTGGGTCTTTCTGCGATTCTTTCTTCGTTCCTACGTACGGTTTGTAAAGAGGAACAGAAAGAGGAAGGGAGTGGTTATGTGAGGCACCATAACACGAGCTGCTGTGGAAAAGGCAATGTAATAAAAGGCAAACAAGACAACAAGGAATCGCTGGGTCATTCGTTACAGTCAACGCCCCCGCCCCTTTGCCTGGGAGAACGACGCACGCTTATTTATAACAAAAGGGATTTCGTTCTAAGTGTGACCTGAAACGGGGCCATTGTCTCTGGTTTGATGAAAACAGCCCTTGCTCTGGTGGGCCCAGGACCCAGTGACCTCACATAATATCTAGGAATTAAAATTTCATTGCGCTTAGGCATGAACTTGGTCTACTGAAGACAGGGAGGGATGGGATAGACAAAAGTACCTGCTGAGCCACGGGGGGCCTCAGCCGGCTCAAATTCATTTCCAGAGGTGACCTAGCCATCACTAGTGCCCTCGATTGCAGCTAAGCCGTCCTGGAACTATTCCAGCTGGCTCAGCAGGAGGGGTAGACTGGGCACGAGTGTGCTCGAGGGGCATGTGCAGACACCCCCAGAAGATGACTGAGGGTTCAGAGTGCCTTCCCCCTGACAGCTGAAGTCTGCTCGCCCTCAGTGTTGCTAGGTAGACTGCACTGTCCGCCCATTCATGCTCCCAGGGGACAGTGCATGCACGAGTCACATTCTCCTGGCCCACGCCTCGCAGGCGCTGACAGGCCAGGCATGTAATTAGTGACAGACACCAGAGGTCTTCGCACAGCAATCTTATGCGTGGCTTTGTTTAACAGCGACCTCGGTGCGAGCATGTGAATGGACAGACACTGTGCCCACGTTTCTCCCCGGTATGTACTCTTCATTTATTTGGCAGAGCAGCCCTTCCCCTGATGTTTAAACTATACTTTGCTGATTCTCCCTCTTCAAACACTTTAATACCGTCTTTCCCTGCCTGTAGTTTTAGGTTTTAACATGGCCGAATACATCCACTCCCCCACTCCTCCCCAGCTCTGAAGTCTTGAGAGCATTATTAACGGTTTGGATGTGTGCCCGCACACACACTGAAGGTCTACTGAGGCTGCAGGGGCTGACGTGGAGACCTTGAGCGCCCATCCACCGTCCCCGCTCCTGACATCACAGGTAACAAACTCAGGGCTAGCCTCACCCTTCCGTCCCTGCCTTCTGCTTTTACTTTAGATCAACCAATAGGGAAAGAGACCAAGACTCCTGGGAACTAAGCAGGGAAGCACTAGCTGCCTCCAGAGTCACCTAACATGTTTCCTGCTTTACAGGCAGTACTAAGTTAGTTAGTACTCATGAGTACTTAGTTACCCTGAACAGCGGTTTCCATTCCACTCCCCTGGAGCAGTCTACCGCACCAACTGGAAATTTAAGTACTGTAGCTTTGACTCTGAAATTCCACTTCTGCAAATCTCATTGTGGAGCACTTCTCCAAATACGTGCTCAAAGACAGTACATATTTTACAACCAGAAATACGTGAATACAGACAAAATTCACATTGAAGAATCCCTAAATAAATATAGAGTCAAGCCATGGAGTGCCACGCCGCCATTAAAAAGAATGAATTGGCTCCCTATTGTACCGAGATGGAAAGACACCCACAATAAATGTTAGTTGTTGAATAGGATTAAGGTGTTGTCTCGTTATCACACAAAGGAGCGCGTGCATTAGGGTAATCAGACTTCCAGGAGTGCTGAGTTCTAAGCGGTAGGATGGAATGCTTTGACTAGTGGTGTGTGATGAGTGTGCATTGTTTCCATGTCAAGGCAATAGTAAAACGAGAGAGATCAACCTCAAGGTGCTCAGTAGTCTGTGTGGTGTGTAGAACGACAGGAGGGCCTGGTGGCCTGGTCCCAGACTGTGCTAGGCTGAGACTCAACCTGTCCAGCGTCTGCCTGGCCAGCCTAACTGTCCTGGTGGTCGGCTCTTTTCTCCTCCCCTAAGCCTCTGTCTCCTGTTGCCTCTATAACAAAGGACTTCCCCCAGGCCTCTCTCAGCAGAGTTGACTTGGGCAGCGGGGCTCACGGTCTCTCTGTGTTGTGGTTTGAGTGTGAAGTGGCCACTGGAGGCTCCCCGGTCTGAACACTAGATCTTTGGCTTGGTGACGTTGTTTTGGAGGACTTTGTCACCTTTAGGAGACAGAGCCAGGCTGGAGGAGGCTGGCTGCTAAGGATAGACCTTACCTGTTCCAGCCTGGCCCTCATGCTGGCCCAAGCTTTTGCCTCATCCTATGTGAGGTTCACGTGTTCTGTGTTTCTGTGGCTTCTTGTTTCATGACTAGCTTCTTTGGTGGCTCCTTGTTTTGTGGCCAGCTTCTTTACTTTGGCAGGACACTAATTTTTTTTTCTGCTTTAATTTGCACTGCTCAAAATTTCTTCCAATCAAACATTCTCTTTAACTCAAAGTTTTAATGTGATATTCACTTCACCCTCAGATGCAAAGGGATTTCTCTTTTGGATTCCTGGGCTGCTAACGACAGCCTGATGCTATGATAAATCTCAGCCTTTTTTGTGGGTGATCTGTTTTACTCTCTTGCAAAACTCTTAGTGCCTCTTATTCTCACTCTGGTGTGTCTGGTTGCCTGTTTTAAATCGATTATGCAGGTGTCTAGTAGACCCCTTTAGCCCATATCCTATGGTTCTGAGGCATTTTTCTTGATACATTGGTTTGATAATGTTGGTTCCTTTCCCTCTGATTTCTCATTTTATGGATGCCCTACTATTTGGGCTCTAACCTGTAGGTGACGTCTTACTTTGGACAGCTTCCATGTGCTCAGTCACACCCAATACGGCCCAGTTAAACTAAATATCACTTAAGCTTCCTCCCTCTCCCCTCTCCAGCTCAGTGACTGTCCCCTGTGCCTACACCAGAGACACCGATCCTGCTTTTCTCATTCCTTCACACTCAGTAGAACACCATCCCTGAGATATACATATTTCCTCTCTCTCTCTCTATAGCTAGTCCACCCCTGCCCCATTCACTGTAATTTCCAAACTCGGACTATAGCAGCCTCCCTCCTCTGCTTGTCTCTGGCTGAATCCTGCCTCGGATCTCAGCATGGCGGCGGCTGGGGGGGGGGGTTCCAGGTGCTCCCACCAATCTCTGGTCCTCTCCTACATTGCTTGACAGTTGAAGGCATTGCTCAACCACCCACAGGTCCCATGTGGCAATGCATTCTATCTGAAACACCTACTCACTAAATATTTATAAATAAAACAAGTTGATTAACTCTGCTAAATAAGCATGTTTTTTTTTCTCTGTGGAAGATAAAATCAACCTTAAGATGGGGTGACTCCTGACAATGTGGAGACCTTCTTGTGCTGGTTAGGGTTTGTCAACCTGATACACACTAGGGTCATTAGGAACCGGGAGTCCATGCTGAGAAAATCCCTCCATCAGGACTGGCCCATGGGCAAGCCTGTGGTACATTTTCTTTTGATGATTGACGTGAGCAGTGACACCCCAGGCAGATGGTCCTGGGAGTTACAAGAAAGCAAGCTGAGCAAGTCACGGGGAGCAAGCTAACAGCAGCGTTCATCTACGGCCTCTGCTTTAGTTCCTGCCTTGAGTTCCTGCCTTGACTTCCCTCAGTGATGGTGTGTGACCCTTTTCTCCCCAAGCTGCCTTTGGTCATGGAGCTTTATCACAGCAACAGAGCCCTAAGACACAGTTCCTATTCCCTCCTTTTCATTCCCTCTCATTTCCTCTCCCCTCTTCATAATGAAGAGGCCTTCTCTGAGTGGGTAATGAGAAATCACTGTACACTCTCAAACCAAACGAGCAAAGCTCCGGAGAGCATGAGTTTGTGGGAAGAAAACATACTGGTTCTCCTGGGGATTCGAGACACTGCCTGATACGTTAAATCCAAGAAAATTGTGTGGGGGTTCAAGACACTGATCTATTAAATCCGAGAAAATGTGTGTAAGTGAGTAGTGCTGGGAAACTGCTCACATTTTTGACACCAATACAAATAGTCTTTGGGGTTTTATTCCTTGGGGATGGTTTTAGTGAGGCAAGCCCAGAATTTATCTGGTTATTTGCCTCATTTTACTTGGTAATTTACCTCTGAGATGAGTTCAAGAGCATAAGAAAATAAACGCTTGTGGCAACACATGTTTTCCCTCTCCGGGGGAAGAGTACCTGAGTGGCCAACTTAGAGTGAATGAAGGATGCTCATGTTGATTTACTGAGGGTTACTGCTATGGCTGTCTAGTCTCTGCACTCCCAACCCTCCCCACTACACACGTCTTCAGTCCCTCCTCCCTCAGTGTTCATTAGGCGGCTCCCTGACACCTGAGGTGGGGTCAGCTTCCCAAGTCAAGAGGCAAAGTGAGCCGTCAGTGATACACATCACCAATGGTAAGATAACACAGCAAGCGTCAGCCCGGAACTGTGGGTGGAGATTTTCTCTCTGGGAAAGAGAAGAGCCAGAGGGAGCCTTGCTGGGCAGGTAATGCTTGAGCTGGGCTGCGAGGAGGACTGGAGACTAGCAAAGAAGAAAGCCTGACCCGGAGAGTGAACGTGTGAGTGTGTGTGTGCCAAGGTCCACAGTCAAAGAGAGAGTGAGTGTGCAGGGGGAGGACCGGCTAGCTCATCTGTGCATCCAGCCCGAGTCAGCCTGACGATGCTCAAGGTCACTCACTGGACCAGGAAGAGGACCGGCTAGCTCGTCTGTGCATCCAGCCCGAGTCACCCCGATGGTGTTTAAGGTCACTGGACCAAAGGAAATACCCTTCCTCTGTTTCCTTTTTAACATATGTGAACCTTCCCCATGAAAATCCATCCTGAGACAAAATAAGGCTGTTTTATGAAATAGAAACTGTTCGATACTGCACCTTTTAGTAAACGGGAAACTGGGATGGATGCTGCTAATGAATGAGATAACGATAAATGAAAACTAGAGCGTCTCCAGGAAGCTACATTGCTCTTTGTCCCCTGGTGCTTTTCATTTAAACTGAATTGGCCACCTAAGATTGCAGATCAAGCCTCAGCCACCCACAGTACACACACACACACACACACACACACACACACACACACACACACACTCACTCACTCTAAAGTAAACCCCACATCTTCCCTAAAATATTATAGACCATGGAAGAATAGGAAAAAATACACTTTTTCTTCATTTTTATTACCATCCCTCTTATTATGAGCCCACCAGATGGCATTATGGAAGACTTCTCTATGGATCTGTAGTGATTTTCTTTTTTTTTATAATTTATTTATTTTTATTTGCATTGGTGTTTTTGCTGCATATATGACTATGTGAGGATGTCAGATCTTGGAATTACAGACAGTTGTGAGCTGCCATGTGGATGCTAGGACTTGAACTCAGGACCTCTGGAAGAGCATTCAGTGCTCTTAACCACTGAGCCATCTCTCCAGCCCCTGTAGTGATTTTCTTAATAAAATACTATTATTTAATATACTATGATACTGACTTGTGAATAAAAAGCCAGAGCCCACAGAACGGCTACCCAGGTGGAGGAGTGGCCACCTGAACGCCACGGGCAGCCAGGAGCAACACTGCCGTCTCCTTCCTCCCCAGTTAGGGCAGAGTGGTTTTATTATGTGTTCCTTTGTTTTTGTTTTATTGCGCTCATATACAGTATCACTGAGTTTACGAAGGCTATACCAGTGAAGTCGGTTTTTACCAAACGCTCTGTGAGTGATTTTTAACTCTATTGTATCCCGTGGCCCCGGTCCACCTTCATTACCAAACAGCCGCCCACTGCAGACTTATATATGATGTGCGCATTTATTCTACCATCAATTGAAGTTCAGCTGTTTGTACTAACGGTTCTTAGCAATTCTGAGCAGTGCTGCTTTGGATAGGTGTGTACGTATCTCTGGTACACACGTCTGAGTTTCCCACAGCGCTCTAGTTCGCTTCTCCATGGCTGTGATAAACACCATAACCAAAACCAACTTGGGGACAAGAGGGTTGATTTGACTGACAGGTCACAATCCATTATCATGGACTCAACATCAAGCCAGGAACTCAAGGCAGGAGCCTGGAGGCAGGGACTGAAGCAGGGAACAATGAGGAATGTTGGCTGGCTTTCCCTGGCTTGCTGAGCTACCCTTCTTATATCTCCCAGGCTCACCCGCCTAGGGATGGCACCGCCGAGGTAGGTTGGGCCCCCCTCCACCAATCAGCAATCACGAAAACCCCCACAGACAAGTCCAAGAGCCAATCTGATGGAGGCAATCCCTCAGTTGAGGGTCTTCTACCCAGGTGTGTCAAGTTGATAATGGCTGCTAACTGATGACAGGGACCCTATACGGCTGTGACAAAAAGGTGACCTTCTGAGCAGTAAGTGCTGAGTGTACTGAGTGAATTACACGTGTGAAAAAAAGACACTTGTTAATAATAATGTATTAGTTATGGGCAATGTTTGTGTTTGTGTGTATGTGTACCCATTTATGTGTGTGCAGGTGCACACGTGTGGGGTACACATGCATGCATGCATACAGAGGTCAGAGGCCAATCTCAGATGTCATTCTACAGGAGCCGTTCACTTTGTCTTTTGAGATTTGGGCTGGCCGATTAGGTTAGGGTGGGCACCTAGCGGCAACATTCAGGGATCTGCCTGGCTCTGCCTCCTCAGTGCTGGGATTACAAGCACGCACCGCCACGCCTGGGTTTCTCATGTTCTGAAGATCAAACTGAGGTCCTCCCAAGGCAAGCATTTAACTGTCCGAGCCATCTCCTCAGCCCTATTACCAATGTGTTTTTAGAACCTGCTTTCTGCCTGCCCTTACTGATTTGGATGTTGAAACCCAGTCTCCAATATGATGGTACTATGACAGGCAGGGCTTGAGGAATTTTATGCCCTTCTGTTTATAAAGCACCCATCTGGGCATTTTAAAATAGCAGGATGAATGAGACCACCACAGAACTGAGCTAGCCTGGCATACTCAATCACAATTAATGAGGTTGGTGCTAGTCTCCTTTCTAATGCAAGGGTCTGAACGTTAAGTCATTGAGTCAAGGTTATAGAGCTATTAGTGGCGACCACGATGGGATCTGGTTCTAATTTTAAGCTCATTCCCAATCCCCTGGCATACAAATTCTACATGGTAGGAACTAGCAATTCACCAAGGCTCCTTAATAATTTTGTTCCACTTTTTTTCAACAGTCACATGGAAATAGATATACATTCAAAGCCGCTTTTTCAAAAGTCAAAAGGTGCATGCAATTAAGAAGAAAGACGGTCTTGAAAGATGTACAGATGAGCTGCCTGCTGGTTCCTGCTCTGCTGGGTAACTTCTCATGTGTGACACAGGTCACTGATGTCAGATCTACCCAGTTTCGGCTCCAAGTGTTACCTTTGCACTCAAATGCATGGGTTTAATCCAAGCTTGCAGTCTCCTGGTTTTGTTATTTTGGGCAATTTACCAGATCTCCCCAACCCACTTATCAAGGGACTGCAATGTCAGTTTGGCCCGTTAATGCTGATGTTGCCCTGTTACTTAAAGGTGCATATCTGGGCTGACTAGACAGTTCACCCTCATTCATTTTTCATCACCATCCTCATATATCGACAGTTCAATAGTCAGAATCACTCCTAGGCTGGAGGACTATGTATTTCAGGGTCCTGTGTTCTGTGCCTCTACGCTGACTTTTGGTTCTCAGTGTGATTCCTCGGCAATCATGATGGAGCTGGAGAATGTGTCTTTATGGGACATAAGAATAATTCTAATTCACACTCTTCTTGAGTGGCATTTGCACTGACCATTTTATAAAATTCAGTAAATTGTAATTGATGGCATGAAAACACAATTAATGTCCTATTTGGGAACCTTGAGTCAGAACCACTGTCCTATACAAGCAGCCAGCCTTTTGATAGATAAATTCATGTGGTATATTAGACAGAGAAGCAGCTTTAGGCAAGGACAGACCTCATCCCAAGCCTTGGTCAGCTGTGCCGCTACTCTAATGCTAGGAGAGCCTGCCCCATCTATAAGCACAGGGAAAGCGGAGTTCTATCAGATCACTCGGTGTTTCGGAAGACAGGCAAGAGCCCTTAGGTGGTCTGGCATGAGATCGTGTTTACGTTTGGTGGTGGTCATCAAGGTGGCCAAGTGCCCACGCTGTCATCATTATACGGCCAGTAAGTGGGTATGGGGGGAGGAGCATCAGGTGGGCAGTGAGTGGTTGGGACTCAAAACCTAAAAGAGAGGGATAAAGATGGAGTGAACAGTGGGAAAGAAATCAGAGACACGGCATGGGTTGTCTTACCAACCTACAGCAGGCACAAGAAGGCAGCATGGCAGGGGAGAAGGCGGGAGGCAGGGGAGAAGGAGGGAGGCAGGGGAGAAGGTGGGAGGCAGGGGAGAAGGAGGGAGGCAGAGGAGAAGGAGGGAGGCGGGGGAGAAGGAGGGAGGCAGGGGAGAAGGAGTGAGGCAGGGGAAAAGGAGGGAGGCAGGGGGAGAAGGAGGGAGGCAGGGGGAGAAGGAGGGAGACAGGGGAGAAGGAGGGAGGGAGGGGTTCTGACTGTGCAGCTTGGATCCCTAGGCAGCAGGGACTCTAAAGGGTCCTAAGCAAGTGAGTAGCAGGGCCAGACTTGATGGAGAAAGGCAAAGGCCTCCTGCAGGGGTGCAGGGCCTTGAACTGCGGTGCTCAGCACTTGTGTCTGTAGGCTGGTGGAGTACTCATCACTGATTAGCCAAGTATTGGGTCCAGAATGGCCCCAGCATCTGATGGCTGAGTAACTGCTGAAAGACACCAGATACAAAGACTATGTCCTGCCTGGAAAATACATCCTTCTTCTCCATCTATCTTGTCAGATGGTTAAATGGCATTTGTCTCTTTCTTAAACTCAGGTTTTTCTCTGTACCTCATGAAGACTATTGTCTCTACTCCTCAACCCACTGTTAGCATTTAAAATCACATTAACGCAATGCACTGGATTATACAAGCCTGGAAAGGAACTCAAAGTTTTGAAAACAATGACGTATAATTAAAAGTTCCCCACTCCCTCAAATAAAGGGGTGGGGCAGCATCATGCATCGATTTGCATAGCAATGCACATACAGCACCACAGGCAGATCTCTGCAAGGCATGATGGTCAAAATCCACAATGGAAGCCACACGACCATATTCGCATGAATTCCTGCTGGACTCACTCCCACACTTCCTTAGGGCCGACAGACAGAGCGGGCAAGCGACAAGGTAGGTGACCTTTGGATACAATCCCCCTACAAGCTCTCAACTAAGAGTTGGGATGTTAGCGCCCCACTTTCGAAGAACTCCTACAAAATTCAAGGCTGGTTTTATACCAGCTGGCAGGTGGCTTCAGGTCAAAGTGGGTCAGTTTGTTGTGTACAGCCTGGCACTGTGGGATGGAGAGGGACAGCAGAGGCAAGAGACTGCTCCCTGCCACTTCTCATGTCACCCTGGGGCCAGACAGACCCCCAAGCCCAGCAATTGGCAGGAGAGGGTTGTTGGTCTATTGGCCATTTTACGGCTTCCATGTTCCTTTGTCAGGAAGAAGAAAGGCAGAGTATTTGAGTGTGTGCGTGTACGTGCGTGTGTGTGTGTGTGCGTGTGTGTGTGTGTGTGTGTGTGTGTGTGTGTGTGTGTACATATTCAAATTAGCAGGGCATCGAATTGCTAGCAACCCCAGGCTGAGATTTTAAGGGGTGACGGGTTCACTCCCCCATATCAGCAATGCCTGACAACTTCTCTCCAACTTCAGGCTTCTTCTACCTGGTGCCTTCTTCACACCCAGCCTCAGGCCTCTCTATACCACACGCCTTCCTGTGCATCCATTTCCCCTTCACGGCACTTACCGTAACTGTAGAAAACAATTAAGTGTGTAATTATGTGACAAGGGGTGTCTTATCTCATCCATCAAGATCTCCCCAGGTGACCAGTACAATGCTTAACTCAGAGAAGACTCTCCATGCTTGTCTGTGGATGCAGTGGATTCCCACGCATATATCCAACAGTCCCCGCTTCCAGAATGTCTTAGAGAATGTCACGCTTCTGATCTACAGGGTTTCTTGACCTTTCTTCTGGTCAGAAAGCACAGCACACAGGTCGTTCTGAAACACCCCACACACAGCTCTCTTGATGGCGTGGGCAGCTCCCCTTAGCAGACACAGCATACATCATCTGAATCCCATCTTCCAGGCTCACTGACCTCACGCCACGCAAAGGGCTCTCATATTTATTGCCTTCATTTTTCTTCTACAAACATTCTGAGTTCTTCCGGTCTCCTCCAATCTGCTCTATTCCCCACGCAACTGCTGGCCCTCCCGTCGGCTTCACAATGACAAATCAGTTGAGCCTGTGGTAGCGATTCCACCTTGGCCTCGGGGAGGCTGCTCAACACCGAGCAATAACAAGAGCGCCTACGCTGAACTACGGGTAGGCTGCCTCCAGGCTGACCTCTCGTCTCGTCTCCTCCCGGGCCTCCTCCTGGGATATTGGTGAATGCCCTTGAGCCAACGGGAATGACCATGCTGTGAGCACTATGATTCTTTTTCACCATCCCAGGTGAACTTGCTCTTGGAGTTAAGCACAAGAAGTCGTGAGAATCGGGCATGGCTGTTCAGAACGGCCCCCCATCATCTTCAGCGAACATTCTAGCAGCTGGCAATGGCCCATTGCTTGCCTTTCTCTCTCTCTCTCTCTCTCTCTCTCTCTCTCTCTCTCTCTCAAGTTCAGTCTTCCTTTCCTAATTCCTTTATTTAAGATGTGGTCAGGAAGCGTGGGCAATGTGTGAGCAGTAAGGATGAAGCAGGGAGAGATGGTAGCAGCATCTTCCTGGTACACAAGCATCAGCCTTCTCCATGAACACACGCAGATGACTTTCATCAGCTACTCACATTTTGAAAATTACAGTATGCCCAGAAATCCCTCTGTGTGTGAAGTTTAATTCAACATGCCTCTAAAGAGGCAAAAGTCATTTTTATGACACACAGGGTTTATAGTCTGTAGACTGACAGCCTTGTGAGTCTTAGGGAATATTTTTATTAGGTAGAAAGAAACTTAAATGACAAGGAATTTTCTATATAACCACGGGAAATCTTTCCACAGCTTAGTGTGGAAAGAGTTGGATTTTATATGCTCATCATATGCGCTCGACAGAATCACAGGCATGTTGGCCATGAAGTAATCTATATTCAAATCAATAATTTCAACTGAAAACACTTTCCTGTTTATTGTGTGACCTGTATAATAGTGTGACCCTGTTACCAAGTCAATGGGTGAAAGCCTGGCTATTTCCATAAAATCATATGGTTCAATGCACCAGAGAGGGATTTTATATTTGACATGTGAACAACCCAAAAGCTCTCCATCAGGATCCTGAGATAAAGACCTGTCAAAAGACTAAGGCCAAGGTCCTGAAACACGTGGAGACCCTCTGCTTACAGCCTGAGTGACAGAACATGCATGAGGGGGTCAGAGGACAACTCTCAGGCTTGGGTTCTCTCCTTCCACCACATGGGTTCTGGGGATCGAGGCCAGGCTGCCAGGCCTGGCAGCAAGCACCTTTAACCACTGAGCCATCTCACCAGCCCCAGGGAATATCACGGGAGGAGGCTTCAGAGCACAAGTCCAGCTGTAAAACCTTGCTGGTCTTTGCTGTCGCTGCCAAGTCTCAAACTTACGATCTCCAGCGGTTGTGACAGGGAGAAGGATGAAGCGACAGCCTGCTCCTCAGTTTGCTTTCTATTTTGCTCAGGAAGCACCGAGCCTGGTGTTTTCCTTTTTCTCTTTTTGCTCCTTGGATGTTTAGTCGAATGCCTGCGTCATACTGCCCTTGCCAATGCCCATGCCACACTGCCCTTGCCAATGCCCAAGTCACACTATCCTTGCCTGAAAACCCCGGATCACTTCAGGACTTAGAAAGCAGGCAAATGATAAATACTTAGCAACTGAGCAAGCAACATACAAAAATGATTAAAGAAACATCAATAAAGGGCAAGCCATTTTGCCTTACCTCCACCTCATTATGACTTTTTGGCTTGCTAGAATTAACTAGGCTCCAGATATAAAATTACGAGCCTCTTGCTTTCACCCTAATTATTAAGTTATAAATCCATTTTCCTTCCTGTGAGCTCCTAAGGGAAGGGCTGCTCTAATTATCCTTGCATCTAAATCATGGGTGCAAGTGCTTAGACTCTTGTAGAGGAATGATCCAGGGGAAAAATAGCACTCCCCCAAACTTCCCATTAGAAATCTAGGTTAGAGGATGCGGTCGAGCACTCCAAAGGTCTGTCCTGCTGCTGGTACAGGTCAAATCTCCAACAGTAGATGAGAGCCATCAAGCAAGTGGTACTGAGGCATGAAAGCTCAGCCACCATTAGCTTGCACTGTCGGGTTCAGAAACGTGGCCAGAGGTGGCATGTGGCTCAGTGGGAGGAGCACGAAAAGGTTCAGAGTTTGATGGCCTGTGTCGTGTAAAGCAAAGAAAAATGAAAGAAAGACAGGAAGGAGCAGGAGAGGAGGAGGAAGAGGGGGAGGAAGAGGAGGAGAAGAGAAGAAGGAGGAAAAGGAGGAGGAGGAGGTGGCACCGTTTCCTATGTAGGGTTAAAACGATAAGGATGTGTGCTATGAAGAGCCCATACCCAACCTCAGAGCTCAAGCCATGCAATTGTCCAGGATGTGACCAATCTGCAGCCGTGCCCTCTTAGCTCAATTAATGTGACAACAAAGACAAGCAGAAAACTTGATTCTAATTCACTCAGAAATGCACAGCCTTCAATGAGAACCAAGTGAGAAATTCTCTCAGTTTGTTGTTCTGGAGCCAAGGCCCAGTGATAGCAGTTTTCTAAGCACTATTGATGGCTACAGTGACTCAAGTTTGATAAGTCTTGGTCTATAGGGTTGATGCAACAGCCATAGGCTTGGGGCTGGAGAGTTGGCTCCAAAGTTAAGAATACCGGCTGCTCTTCCAGAAGACCCAGGTTCAATTCCTAACCCAAGGAGGCTCACAACCATCATGTTACTTCTATAAGAAAACAGCAACATATTCTTATCTAATTGCCTTCTAGTTTGAATAAGGCCAAGCTTCAAACGCAGTGGACGGAATGCTTCAAACTCTACACAACGCGCACCCTTTCACTGACTCATTCAACCATTAACAGATGCAAGCGAGAGAGACACTGGATCGAATACCTACCTTGCCCTCGCCCAAAGAACAGGACTAAACAATGCAACTTAAGTCTCGTCAAAGGGAACCGTGAGGTGCTGCCACAGCACAGAGCTTCCTCAAGGAGCAGTCAGGGAGATCCGAACTGAAATGACCTTGACATAACACTCTAGTCCCATCCAAGTGAACTGAAGGTTTAGAAGGGTTTGGGCTTTGGGACAGTTGAACAAACATAATGAAGTATATTGGAGATGACACCCAAGTCTAAACACCAGATTCCCATATGGGTGACACATACTGAACGTACGTCGTCTTGAGTTGGTTTCATACAATAGTGTGTAGTGTGTGTACATGTGGAATGCAGCCTCTAAGGTCAGGGCAGCTGTGCAAGCTTTCCACTTGTGCCATGGTGTTCATGTTCAAATAACTTCAGATTTTTGCAGAGGTTTGAACCCTCAGTGCCCAGATAAGGGATAGTCAGTGTCTTCGTTTGCTTTCTATTGCTGTGATAAAAACACCGTGACATGGGGAGGAAAGGGTGTTGTGGAATATTAGTTGAAGATGCGTTACATTCGTTTACGCTGTGGAACATTTGCTTAATGATGCAAAGATGTGCTGCATTCTTTTATGTTGCATTTGTTTAACTCTGAGAAGCTGTGTTACTGGGCCTGCCTAAAACACCTGATTGGTCTAATAAAGAGCTGAATGGCCAATAGCTAGGCAGGAGAGGGATAGGCGGGGCTGCCAGGCAGAGAGAATAAATAGGAGGAGAAAAAGAGAAGAGAGAGGAGCTAGAAAAGGAGAAAGAGATGAAGATGTCGGGGCCAGCCACACAGTCAGGCACAGAATAAGAAGGAAAGAAAAGATATACAGAAATAGAAAAAGGTAAAAGCCCAGAGGCAAAAGGTAGATGGGATCATTTAAGTTAAGAAAATCTGGCTACAAATAAGCCAAGCTAAGGCAGGCATTCATAAGAAAGAATAAGTCTCCGTGTGATTATTTAGGAGCTGGGTGGAGGGCCCCCCAAAGAGTAAAGATTAAAAAAAAAAAACAACTACAAAAGGGTTTATTTTGTCTTACAGCTGGTAGCTCATCATGAAGAGAAGTCAGGGCAGGAACTTAAGCAGAGGCCACAAAAGATGCTGCTTACTAGCTTGCTTCCCATGGCTTGTTAAGCTTGCTTTCTTACACAACCTGGGACCACAGGCCCAGGGCTGGGCACCGTCCAAAGTGGGCCAGACCTTCTCACAATAATCATTAATCAAGAAAATGCCTCAATGCTTGCCTACAGGCAATCTGGTGAGGGCGTTTTCTCAACGGACATTCTTCTTCCCAGGCAAGTCTAGCTCGTGTCAAGTTGACAATAAACAAACAAACAAACAAATAAATAAATAAAATAATAACAAAAACCTAAGCAGGTCTCTCAGTTTGTGACGCCATCCCACTTTTAAGAACTCACAAACCCATATGTGTTTATGTATGTATGTACAATGACAGATATATGGCTATAATCAATACGGAGGAAAAATACTGATCTGAATGAGTCCTCTACAGTGGATCCAGGCTCAGCATCCATTCTATCTTCCACAGCGCAGATAATGGTAAACTAAGACATTGCTGTAGGTGAACAGGTTCCTTGTGTGAGAAATCGGGGAGGAAAGTAAAATGCAGCCCGACCTTCCCCCCCCCCCCCCCCCGGCAGTGTCTGGCCACAAGCGCCTTCTCTGGAATCCCTGCACACATGTGGGGGCGTGGAGAGGCAGGTTGTCTGCGCTCCTTAAATGGAGCCAGCCACAGCCACAACCGTGGTTCTGGTTCTGGAGCCACAGCTGGGGTACTGAGCTGTCAATCTGCTGGAGCCCGCCCAGTTTTGCAGGTTTGAGTCCACAGCCAACAGAGGGGCAGCAGTCCCCCACTGAGTTCTGAGGTCCAGCCTGAGCTTGCCCCAAAGCTCTTCAAATGGTTTCAAGAGCAGAGGCTTCTAGCCAAGTGCCGTTCTTCAAAACAGCTTGGCTCCTGCTTTCTGAAACCAAAATGATGTCATCAGAGGGTTACCAGAGAGGTGGAAGAGCAAGAGTCTAAACACATGAATACGTTGAAGTACTTTGAAAACAATCGCATTGTTATTAACTTTAAATGCCACTTAACACTCATCCTTCATCTCTTCTAAGTGGCTGATGTACACAGGGACTTTCAAAGACTTCATATTTATGCACAAAGGGCACTCACTCCCCTGTGGAGCTCCTGGGGGGCCAGAAGTCTTACCAGCAGGTGTGGAAGTGGACTTTGGTGCTGGAAGTAAACTCCTGCGTGGGGTTGTCGCATTGGAGGAAGGTGCAGGGGCTGCCCGGCCAGCTCCCTTGGGTGTGTCCTTAGAAGGCAGAGCTGGCTTCACAGGTGGCTGCTCTTCATTCCCAAAGGTCGAACCTGTGGAGGGGGGCAGATCATGTGTTAATTACAAGTTCATGAAAAATGGATGGACCCACGTGCCATTCGGGCCTGCCAGCCAATCCTAAAGATGCCCTCTGCGTTAGAATGCGCCTTTCAGTGAGTGACCTTGAAAAGCAGTTGCCTGGAAACGGATGTAGAAAAGCTCTCCCTTTAGTCAGGACCTAAACATCTGTCATCTGGACCCTCTTCAATGAAGGAATGGCACAAATTGTCCTCCCATGGCACACACATCCTTTGCTTACATGTATGTGTAACCATGTGCTGTTATAAGCATCAACTGGGAAGCTCATGGGGGGGAGGGGCAGTGCTCTTCTGAAATGGAGTATGAGTGACGGCGGAGAGTTGAGAACACAAACACAGTCACCCGCGGTTCCCAGACGCCGTGTGGATATTCACACGGGATGAGAGATGATCAAGTTCCCTGTGTAAAAGAGCATGGCGTCTCTGAACAGACCCTCTAGCAGCTCCCGTGCCCTTTAAATCCCGCCCTGGATTTTGGTAATACCTACATGCTGATAATACAATGTGAATGCTACGCAGGGTGTTGTTACGGCCAAGGCTTAGAGAGTAATGACGAGGGACATTCTGAGGAGCCTGACACAGGGACAGTGTTTAGCTGAGCGGTTTTGCTCTGCCCTCGGTCAATCCACAGATGTAGAACCTTCAGGTATCCAGAGATGGGTGTTACAGACATGTCTCCCTGGCCACGGAAATGTTTCCAAGATCTGGGGAACCCAGTTCATTTCACCTCCAGAAGAGGGGGCATGGGGTGGAGGTGGAGGCAGAGGGTGGGAGCAGAGACAGAGAAATCTTTGAGATGCATAGGGGCGTTTGGTCTCAAGGTCTCAAGCAGGACCTCAAGGTTCCTGCTGCTTGCTTGCTTATTTATTTATTTATTTATTTATTTATTTATTTATTTATTTATTTATTTATATTTACTGAAACTTCAAAATTTTATTTTATGGGTGTTTTGCCTGCTTTATGGGTGTTCTGCCATGCATACCACATGTATGCAGTACACATAGAGACCAGGAAAGGGCATCGGATCCCCCTGAAACTGGAATTATAGATGGTTGTGTGAGCCACCCTGTGGGTGCTGGCAATTAAACCTCCATCCTCTGGAAGAGCAGCCAGGGCTCTTAACCACTGAGCCACCTTTCCAGCTCCAGCTATACTTATTAAAAAGGCAGAAGAAATGGATGGCTAACTGCAATTTGCTACTCCATACAGAAATAGTCTCTCTGTTCACAGGACAGTTTGTCACAACCAACTGCTCTGACATTCTGAGGATCCAGGAAACTGGACTATCAGCTTGTGCCAGAGTTCAATTGAAAGAGTCTGGCCCAAGCCGTTCTTCTGCGTCTTCTGAAACTTTTGAGAGGTTTATGTATGTGACCCTTAAAGACAATGATAAAGTTTCCTTAAGAGAGAAGTCTTCCAAACATCCCTCTGGTAGGAGGTCTGGGGCCTCATCTGCTGACTGGGAGAGGCTGAACACGCCCAGATCAGTATGCATCTGGAACACGCACCCATTTGGAGGACAGAACTGCAGATGTGACATGCAAGTACTGACAGCTGGAAGAGGCACAAGGCACTGGAGGGAGAGACTGAATTTGTTTCCATCGTTCTGGAGGGAGGGTCACAATATTTCACTCCTATCGGCCTGCATAAAAACGACGGCATCGTTAAAATGGCCTCAACATTCAAGATATTTGAAGATTACATTAAACTATTTGGAGTGTGAGATCGTTGCTTTTTCCCCCAGGGAGACCTGAGAGTCTCCTTAAGATTGGTGAGACTTGTGTTGTTCTGGGAGAAAAGCCTCTTTAAAAAGGACAGATAAAGAACTTGCTCCTGCCCGAAGCAGCTGGTATTGCACAGCTCTCTTTGGCCACCGTACACGGCTTTAAACAGTTCTAAACACAGCTAAGGGAGTGTGCAGGGCCTCCACAAGCCCAACAGAAGCACCAAAATTCCACAGTACGGGGTCTGCAGAGCTGGCAACAGATAAAGAAGCAGGCAAAGTATGCCATCCAAACCCAGCGGGGGGGGGGGGGGGGGGGATGGATCTGCAGGAGGAAGACTGAGTGGGCCCAGAATTAAACAGCAATCGATCAATCCGTCAGCACCTGAATTCAGAGACGTTCTAAGCATTTGTGGGGGTGTCAGAGGTAAGAGGGGCTCAGCTGCCCGAGATACTTCACAGGGAATCAGCTGATGTGTGGCCTGCTGCCGCCATCGTAGTCTAGTCAATGAAACGTGCGGTGGGAACTAAAATCCGGTGCACAAGTCCTCACACAGTCCTTTATTTAACAATTTATCAAACGTTTCTCAGGCCCAGGAATAATTTGTGGTAGCATTTGCCGAGTTCAAAAGCCCTGTGATCAAATCCTCTCGCATCTGGCATCATGTTGTTACATGCGATCTATTCAGTGAGCGTGTCAAGTTAGAGACTTGGCTGTCCTCCAGGATGGGGAGAAATCGCTCCGTGTGTCAGGAAGCTACGCACTTCCCTCTGAGACCAGGCCTCTAGCACCTCAAAAAGAAGACAAGTAGGAAAACTTAATTCCATCCACCACTGGTTTGTGACAGCTGGTAACAAACAGGCCCAGTCTTTGAGAACTGGCTTCCGCCGGTTAGTCATTAAAGATCTACATTCAGGAAGAGGAAAGCACTCGGAATTTGGAAACGGCCATTGAATGCCCGAGTACTTGACAACATGCAGATGGCATCAAGCTCGTGCTCGGGAAGAATGAAAAATCAACTAGAAATGTGCTGGAGAATCAGGGCAGCTGGTGGTGACGGGCCTTGCTCAGTCACCTCACTCCTGGCAAACCCCCACCTGCTCTGGCCTGAGGTTTACAGACAGTTTATCCTCCTTGTCACCTCACCACCGGACAGCGGGAATATCAGCCGGGTGCAGACGTGGAAGACGTCCAAGGCAAGGGTATCATCGCTCACACCTGCTACATCCTTAGACCGGTTCCTTCATTCATTGGGGGAATAAGAAAATTGACTCTAGAGTCTACTGTGAGAATTGGAAGTTAATGCTAGGGCGTTTTTAAGTCGATGCAGGGGTCTGGAGAGATGGATCAGCAGTTAAGAGCTCTTGCAGAGGACCAGGGTTCAGTTTCCGGCACCCATAAGGTCATTTTCAACCGCCTGTAACTCTAGTTTCAGGAGAACAGACGCCCTCTTCTGGCCCTCTTGGGTACTAGGTACACACATGGTATATGTACACACATGTAGGCAAACCCTTACACACAAAATAGCAAAATTAAAAATTAAATAAGTTCTTGCAGGAGTTAGTGCAAGACAACACATTACTGTCTGGGCACACTGTACGCTTCTATGTGTTAGTTATTAACATGCATGCTGGCTTTCATTTCTACAGTTAGTCATTTTAATAGATCCATTTATCCAAGGAACATGGGAAGTCTTCAAAGATTACCATCAGATGGCCTGCAGAACATGGAAAGAAAAAGGGGGGAGTGGTGAGGGAAATCCAATCGTCCTGTCAGGACCAAAGGCTAAAGAGAAGATGGGATACAATTGCTTTAATAAAATACGATGAACCATTTCACCCAGAAAATGGTGGGAATAATAACAAAATGGATCACCAATCCTACGGAAGACAAGACAGAATCAATCTCATTTCTAGTGAAATTGACTGGACAATAAGGAGATGTGCTCAGCTACCCTAAGCATCCACACAAACTGCTCACAGGGACTCACCCCCCTACAGACAAGCGAATGCAGATGGCATCACGGCTCTTCCATTTGGCTGTCCATTCATTGGCTATGTTACTAATCGATTTTTAAAACTCTATCAGGCTGTAGAGTTGAGATGCTTTCCTCAGTTGGTTATCTATATGCAAGTTTTTCTTTTCTTCCCTAAGATGCCCATCTACAGCATCTACCCACCTTTATACAGAGTTTCTCCTAGTTCTTTGTATATGGCAGATGGCACTCTTTTATTTGGCTGTATTTTTTCAATATTAATTGGTTTCATATTAAAATGTGACCATTTTTCACTGACCTTCACAAGCAGAGTCTAGAATCTCTGTGAAAAAAACAGTGGGCCAAGCCTAGGCAAGGCAAATTTTGAAAAGATCTTATTTATTTTTCCTTTTCCGTGAATGGGCGTTTTACCTGCAAGTGGATGCATGCAGTGCTCTTGGAAGCCAGTGTCGGATCCCCTGGAACTGGGATTGCAAATGGTTGTGAGCCACCATGTAAGAGCTGGGAACTGAACCAGGTCCTCTACAAGAGCAGCCGGTGCTCTTAACTGTTGAGTGGTCTCTCTAGCCCCACCAAGACAAATTTTCAAGTCAGACTATCAAAGGTGGAGGACTCATCTTATATCTTACACTGGAGTGAACACATGTGGAATGGTATCGCCTTCAAGATAAGAGATCAATGAACTAGAACAGCTCAGAGGCGAAGCTTCAGAGGGCAGAGAGTGGATACGTGCTGGTCAGGCCTTTTCCTTTAGTCCTGGATGGGAACTAAACTACATTCTCCATCCTCCCTGTTGGCCCCTGTGACTGAGTTCTAGCAAATGGGTTGAAGGCCGTAAATAACGCCCCTCTATCTCAGGCATGGTCCATATGTTCCTCCCATGAACACTGT
>CABHPH010178843.1:0-19337 GCA_902168325.1 Peromyscus nudipes | reverse complement strand
TCTTTCTTTCCTTTTTTTCCCCCAAGAGAAAATAGTCTGGACTCTTTTGAGAACTTAAAACTGTGCTATTTTTCCTGTGATGGTCAAACCCCAGTGTGCGTAACTTGTAACAGGCTTGGGCATGCATGTGTGGGGTTCATTTTGGTTTATAAGATATTTGTTTTCACTGAAAATCAAACAAGAAAATGAGTGATAAGAATAATTAACAGTAACCGGAAACTTGTGTTGTGAGATATTTGATTATATTGTGTAAAGATCTGTCACTGTGGTGGGTTTAATAAAAAAGCTAAATGGCCAATAGCTAAGCAGGAGTTATAGCAGAGACTTCTGGACAGGGAGAGCTCATCCTAACAGCACATGGATTAGTAGAAATGGGTTAATTTAAGTTATAAGAGCTAGTGGGACAAGCCTAAGCTATAGACCAAGCCTTTATAATTAATAATAAGTCTCTGTGTCATGATTTGTGACCTTGTGGCCCAAAGAAAAGTCCATCTGCAACTTGAGGTAGAAATACTGAGATGCTTTGAAGATAGCTTCCCATATTGAATCAGGCGTTCACCATAGGAAGCAGGAATCATCTGAGAGACTCCAGTCTGTCACCTCACAGGGACACCGCCATGCCAGCCTCTCTGTGCCTGCTCTCAGACCAGACTCAAATCTAGCCTCATTATTTGCATTTAGTCAGAAAAATGTATTAACCCATGACAACAATTTGGCTTTTAGAAAATGTGGATCTTTTGTGTTATGTCCTAAAGGGATTTTTTATGTCAAATTAAGGAAAAACACTCCGGAATGTATCAGACTATTTAATATAATAATACTGTGTTTACTAACTAGTTAAGTCAAAGGAAGAGGATGCAGCTCAATGATAGAGCATGTGTTTAGTGTGTGCTTAGTATGTGCAAGGCTCAGGGTTCCAACCCTAGCATTTTTCTACGGTTAAGACCCTGATAGCTCATTGTCCCATGCATCCGAAGACAGAATAAGCAAACAGCGATCAGTAAGGTCAGGCCGGCCTCTGACTTGGCTAAGCAGAACGCTTAAATGGCTTTCTCTTACTCTTGTAGCTAAATACTGCCGAATTGCTTTTAGCTAGCTCCATCTAGAGGTGAGAAAAATGATTGCCCGTGTGCCGAAGGAGCAGGAATTGGATCCCTGACAGGCAATCAGGGAAAAGGGCCACAGATAGATAAAGACAGCAAACCTCAGGCTTCTTCATCACCCTCCTGACCGGAAGCATCGTCCTGGCGGCTCTCGGGAGACAAGCGTCTGACAGGCTTTTCCTCTCAGCAGGAGGGTTCCACCCCACACTCCCGGGGACAAATCCACGCTGGTCAGATAAGCTGAAAACCAGACCTGGGGATGCTACTACGTAAGGCTGTGGAACGTTGTGTAAACAGACTAATTCTTAATTAGGGGGAAAGGACCCATCCCTGGCCAGCAAAAGGTAACTTGAACCCAGAGTCCTCCAGGGGAAGAGGGACTGGTCCCCTCCCCGCGCTGCAGGGAGTCTTTCTCCGTGTGTCTGTTGCTCAGTCTGTGCTTTTTAGTTTTCAGTGAAATTTGATGCTGTTAGGTCTCAAACACGGGACAAACGCGAACTGAGGTGCCTATTTAACATACCAAAGCAGACCTGGCCACCAGGTTCTCCTAGCATCCCTCAGTCCCGGCCTGTTACAGAGTATGGCTGGCATACCCCACCACACTACCCTAAATTTCTCCCACCCAGGGGCTGGGCTGCCCTTCCCTATATAACCCGGGCATTTTGGTTACCAGTCCTTTTGTCTACCCTGTGTTCTCCTGGCTCTCCCCTTGCCCCTCTCCCCACATGGCCCAGCTCAGGGTCATGTCCACTCTGGACTCTCCTAGATGTCTCTGCCTCTGGCTTATGCCCTCCCTTTTATCTACAGTAAACTTTTCCCTCCTCCATACCTAGGAGCAGTCAGGTTCTTCCTTTTTTTCATTCAGATGCCTGTTAAAGCTTCCTGCTGCATCTGAGATATTTCCTGCTGCTACTCACTGTGCTTCCAATTTTCCCCTGCCTTCTAATCCTTTAACTGACAGAGAAACGGACCTGACCCAGACATCTAGAAGGCGACATACTCCACAAATCTCTCAGAGCTCTCTTTTCAGGGCTTGAGTTGCTACCTCAGATGCATTGATTTGTCTCAGGCTGATGGGCGCATGGACAGTCATCACTGCACTCAGGATAGCAGGGCGGTGCTCAGGGGCAACAAAGCAGTACCACCAAAATGAACACCTAAAAATGAATTTCTGAATAGTGTGGTCTACGCTAATCCTCAGAAGATACCACCATATATATATATATATATATACATTCTTATGGTAAAGTGGACATGCATTTTGTGGTTTCTCTCTGACCTATCTGAATTGTCAGTACTACCACGTTTTTGGACCATAATTAAGACAAATAAAGGTTACTTGAGTTCAGGAACTGTGACCCCACCACAGCTATTCTGAGCACCAAGATGGCTATGAGTGATAAGTGGGAGGGTAGTGCATACAGTGCAGATAGCCTGGACAGAAAGACGGCTCTGGGCCTGGGTAGGATGGAGTGGGATCACACCAGGTCTCATCATCTTCTCAATGGTCTACAACTTAAGATCGGTTTCTTTCGGACATTTTTCATTTAATTTTTGCAGGCTCTGTCCTTTTCTAGGGTGACTGAATCTTTGGAAAATAAAATTGCAAGTAAGAGGAGAAAGTAACAAAGATTTTCCAAACACAGTTCTGATGATGCTTAGATTTTAATTCATCTGTTTTTATTATATTTCTGTTAAAATCTTTATTATATTATGTTGCTGTACCAAGCTTTTTCTTTTGAGCCACCAACCAGCTCCCAAATCATGACATGGAGAGAGACTTTTTATTAGTTTTGAATGCTCTGCCTTAGCTTAGGCTCATTTTTTTTTTTTTAACTAGTTCTTTTAACTTAACCTGTTTCTCTTTATCTACATTTTGCCTCGGGCATTTTACCTTTCTTCCTTCTGTATGTCCTACTTTCCTGTTTCCTCTGTGTCTGGCTGGCGGCTGCCTGGCTTCTGGCCCCAGGGCTGTCCCTCTCTCCCTCCTTCTCTCCTCTCTTCTCTCTCATTCTTTAGATTTCCCCTCCGGTTTAGTCTCTCTGCCTGCCAGCCCTGCCTATCCTTTCTCTGCTGCCTCACTATTGGCCGTTCAGCTCTTTATTGGACCAATCAGGTGCCTTAGGCAGACAAGGTGAAACAAATGTAGCAACACATCTTTACATAGTTAAATATTCCACAACACGTCACATTTTATCTTAAATTCTACTTTATCTGATGGAAATATGGTGTATATATATACATATGGACATATTCCTGTGTACTTTCCATCATAGTTTTTGAGACAGGTTAGACTATGGGATGGCAAGCCTGAGGACTTCTCCCTTCTCCGCTTGCCTAGCTTTGGGATCACTGGTGTGTGCACCACCACACCTGGCTTTTTATGTAGTGCTGGGGATCGGCACAAAGGTCCTCACACTTGAGCAACTGAGTCACCCCACCCCCGTCCTGCTCTCTTCAGCTTCCTGTTGTTGTGGAATAGTCTCTTCCTTTTCTACTCTTCACCCTTAGTCCAAGAATGTCCCCTGTAGACAGATGATCTTTCTAAAGTGCTCAGCTAATGCGAGTCCCTTGGTTGTTTACTCAGTTAACAGTTAGTCATGATTGAAGGCTGTGCGGGCAGATGAACCACAGCCGCTGTGTAGCTGTGTACGTACAATGGAATATGATTTAGTCACAAACAGACCCCAGTTCTGACATGTTACACCTTGGATGAACAAACAAACCAAAAGGCTACTAGACATACTGTTACATTTTGTTAGAATTAAGTGGTCCTGGGACACATGGAGGTAATGTGTTCTCACTTGAATGTTAAAACAGGGGGAAGATATATTTGAATTCGCTGCTTTTATGTGAGAACGCCACTGGAACCCGTTGGTAACTGCTAATGCACTAACGCAGAAACAGGCTGAAAACTGAGGTGAGGAGAAGGCCACTTCACATTGTTTGGACAGTTTAAAATATATGCATTAGCTTTTTAAGTAATTTCTTTATTCTTTGACAATTTCATTAAATTTTAAATTTTTTTGAAAGCAGCTCCAACTTTGTTTTCTAGTGAAAGTGCATTATCTCATACCCCCATAAGCTGCAACACCCCTTTAGGTCTATATGATCTTCTCTTTTAAAGAACTCCTTAACCTGCACTCTATTTCCAATGTCTCAAAGGTCAGCCTGAACAAAGTGCCTGAGGTTCACCAAGGTCATGGCAGAGGTGAGGGCAAGCATCCAGCCTTGGGCTGTTTCCCTTCAACTCTGACTGGACAGCATAGCTCAGTCTAAGACTGAGGAATTAATCTCTGAGGTTTAATCTCCATTGACTGGATTTGGAGTCACCTAGGAGACAGACCTCTGCGAGGGCATCTCTTGAGAGGTTTAACTAAAGAGGAAAGGTCCACCCTGAGTGTGGGTGCCACCGTCCCAGCGATGAGTGTCTCAGGCTGGGTGGAAAGGAAAAAGAGGTGAAAGCTAGTTCGTTCTCTCTCTCTCTCTCTCTCTCTCTCTCTCTCTCTCTCTCTCTCTCTCTCATATCCTGACTGCAGACACAATATGACCAGTCATCACATGTTCTTGCTACTGTGGCTTCCAGCTGTGACCCAAAACAAGCCCTTCCATTCTTAAGTAGCTTTTGTGTGGTGTTTTATCATGGCAATGAGAAAAACTGTACCACAACTTTTGTACCACAATTCTGACTAGAGGGGGATGGCTGACTTCATCGCACTTCTCTTCAGTGGAAATACATCTTATCCCTGAAGCTGATGCATCTGAATGGACTGATGAACATCGAGTATTTGAAATGATGAACTTTCTTCTCTAAGTACAAATAAATATTCATTTAAGTGAGTTTGAATTGTAAACGCTGGTAGTGTAGAAATATCCCCAGATGATACGAGAAACGCTAGTTTTAGAGTAATATATGGTTGGCTCCAGTTAAAAAATTTAAAACCTAAACTCATGTTTTACGTTGAGAATATTTGTGTTTGCTTCATTTTTAATGTAATGTTCACTGTACTAACTTTGGCAAATACAGAAAAGTTTAAGGAAAGAAATAGAAAATTATCCCTCAGATTTCCTCATAGAAATAATTCCTGTTAGCATTGTGGTAGATTCCTCCCAGACTGTTCTCTCCATTTCCTCTTTATGTCCTTTCCTTCTCTCCTTCTAGTCTGTCATGTGCATGCTCACGCAGGAGCACATGCATACACACACACACACACACTTTAAAATGTCTTCAATTACTACAGAAATCTAAAGATATTTTAAAATTATATGTGCATTAACCGTCGGTTTAATCTAAATTTTTAATATTTGTATCTAGTCCCTAAATAGGAATTATTTCACTTAAATGTCTAATTATTCCCTCCCTTTCTCCCCCCCCCCCCGGAACTGCACAGTGTGACCACCAGAGGGCCCTAGCACACAAATTATAGCCAACTCTTAAAGCTTTGCTGTACTTGAGGGCACCAGCCAGCATTTCCATGAGCAGACAGGTCCGTAATTCCTGTTTCAGGAACTTCAAACACTTGTCCAGTCCTCAGAAGCATGGGACAGTGGTTGATACTCACCACCTCCTCCTCATCTTTCTCTTTTCGGCCCACCCTCCAATTGTGTGCTTCCAGTTTTAGCCTGACCATATATCAACATGATTTTTTTCATTTCTGTCAAAACTAATGAAGTTGGGGCTGGAGAGATGGCTCAGCGGTTAAGAGCACTGGCTTCTCTTCCAGAGGACCCAGGTTCAATTCCCAGCACCCACAACTATCTGTAACTCCAGTTCCAAGGGATCCAACACACTCACACAGACATACATGAAGGCAAAACACCAATACTCATGAAATAAAAATAAATAAAAAGATTTAAAAATAAATATACAAATGAAGTTGGTTTGAGATTTTAAATATCTTCTCCAACATGCTCATTCAGGCCATCCTTTTCTTATTAAATGTATTATTTTTATTAGCATGTGCTAATTGTACATATTAAAACATGGATATATGCATGTTATGAATGTTAATTAGGACAAGTAGAATTTGCCTTTCTGTGTCTGGCTTATTTCACACAATGTGACATCCATGTACCGTGCATCTGGCTGTAAGATGCCGCTCTTCCTTACAGCTGAGTGATATTCAAGCAGGGCTGTTTACATGGATAGAAATTACCACAGAGAACACGGGACAGTCGCCGAGTCTTCAGGAAGCATGGCCATGAATAACTGTCTTCTCTATGTCCTGACCAGCCCCTTCCACTACCCACCCTAAGCTCCATAACTTGATTCTCCTTCCTGGATGCATTTTCTCTCTAATTTCTTATTTTTTATTATTAAATTCTTTTCATACAACACATATTCATCATATTCTTTCTCCTACCCCAACACCACCCAAATTCTCCCTACCTCCCTACCTACCCAACGTCCTGTTCTTTCTCTCTCACTGGAAAAAAAAAGCCAGGTATGGTGGCACTCACCTTTAATCCCAGCACTTGGGAGGCAGAGGCAGGCGGAACTCTGTGAGTTCGAGACCAGGCTGGTCTGCAAGGGGCTACAGAGAGAAAGCCTGTCTTGAAAAACAAAAAAACAAACAAACAAAACGCCAGGAAAAACAAACAAAAATGAAAATAAAAAATCAAAACAGACAAAAAAAGGAATGAAAAAAATACCAAAACAAAAAGTACACACTCTTTAAAAAACAAAACAAATAAACAAACAAACGACGTGGAGTCCGTTTTGTGTTGGCAACTTGCTCCTGGCCATGAAACCTGCCTCTGAATGTGGCTCACATATCTAGTGTCGCTCCGTTGAAGAAAACTGATTTTCCCTTTCCCAGCAGCTATCAACTGCAAATCGCCTCCTGGTTAGGGGTGGACTCTGTGTCCACCTCTCAGTGCTGGGACTTTATCTGGTTGGAACCCGTGGAGGCCTTGTGAGTGCCGCCACAGTCTCTGTGAGTTCACATGTGCATCAGTCCTGGTGGGTCTGGGAGATGTTCACTGGCAGCCATCCGCCACTCCTCGGCATGGATCCCCGAAGCCCTGAAGGGAGGGGCTTGGTAAAGACATCCTGTTTAGAACCGAGTGCTCCGAGCACTGTCTCTCTCTGTACATTGTCCAGTTGTGGATACCTTTGTTGATTCTCATTCACTGCAGGAAGAAGCTTCTCGGGTGAGGGTGAGTGGTGTTCTCATCTATAGGGATAGTAGTCTGTCATTAGGAGTCATTTGGTTGCTATGCACCAGCAGTTAAAGGTCACCCGATACCCCTCAGTTGGTCGGAGAACCCAGGCTACTTCTCTTTATATTCCTTACAGGAAACAAAATTAAAACAAACAGCACAAAACCCTTCAAGTGAAGGGTAGCCAGGACACTTCTGCCCAGAGTGGAAGTTTCTAAAAACGTTCTGCTTTCCGGATCAAAGTGCACGCTCTCCGCTCTCCTCCTAGCTGTTTGCCCTCCTGACCTCGCAGTGGCCGCTTGTCAACCCTCTGGATCGTCCTTGAGCTGCTGCCCTAGCTCTGGAGTGTGCATTTCTATCATAATTTCCCCTTTATCATTGCTTTCACTTTCTATGATCATCCATGATCATAAAATATTAAGTGGAAAATTCCAGAAATAAACTGCATACTGTTGTGTGTGGCGAAATGAAACCTCTCACCTCCTTGATCATTCCTACTCAAGAAGTAAACCATTCCTTTGTCCAGAATATTAATGTAGTATATGCCCCTCACCTGGCACCCATCCAAAAGTCACTTAAATAATGATGGGTTATTATCAGATCAACTGTCGTAAGTATTGTAACGTCCTGTGAGGCAACCTGTATTGACTTAATAATGACCCCAATGTGCAAGAATAAAGTTACAGGCAATTTTACTGTCGTGTATCATTATAATTATTATATTTTTAGTTAATGCTGTTAAATCTCATTTTGTGACTAATTTATAAATTAAACTTCATCAGAGGGGTGTGTGTGTGTGTGTGTGTGTGTGTGTTGACACAGACACTTGCTGTGTAGCTCTGGCTGAACTCATTCTTACTATGTAGCCTGGGCTGGAACTGACTTTGTGGGAGTTCTCCTCTCTCAGCCTCCTGAGTGCTGGGATTACAGGCATGCTCAGTCCACTGGGGATTTTGTAATATAGTCCCTGCTGGGTTTGGGTTTTTGTTACAGACAGCGAAACACAACCCTCTTTTGACTGTTACTATAGCAACTCAGGAAATGGAGTAATGAGGATCCAGTCTCATGCTCTGACCATGGGCAGGAAAATAAAGCAGGATCAAACAGGACTGAGGAACAAGCTCCTGAACAGTAGCTGGGGTTGTGGGTAACCGGATGTGACCTACTGGGAATTGTCACCCAAGACATGGCTTTTCTCTCGCTCTCAGATCCAAGATCACAACCTGCTACCCTCCTATTTACTTTTTTTCTACCTAATATTTTTCTCCCAGCATTCCCTCTTCCCCATTTCCATCAGCTAGCCCAGCATTTGTGTCCATGGTCAAGAACAGTTGTGTAGTTTAGATCTAGGAGGGGTGTTGGCTTGCTCTGGGATGGTCTTTCTGTGTGCTGTGAACATGTGTTGCTCTCATTGGTTGATAAATAAAGCTGATTTAGCCTATAGCCAGGCAGAATATAGCTAGGTGGGAAGGCCAAATGGAATACAGGGAAAAAGAAGGGCAGAGTCGAGGCAGATGCCAGTCAGCCGCCCAAGGAGCAACATGCCAGCAGACCGGTAATGCCACAGTCATGTGGCAATACATAGATTAATAGAAATGGGTTAATTTAAGATGTAAGAGCTGGGTAGTAATAAGCCTGAGCCATTGGCCAAACATTTATAAGTGATAGTAAGCCTCCAAGTCAGTTATTTGGGAAGCGGCTGCCAGGTATTTCAGAGTTGCTGGTGGGACAGAAACTTCCGTTTACACTGGCTTTTGTTTGGGACATCTGCAATCATTGTAGGGATGTGCTGCCCATTTCCCAGGGAAAGGAGACTGGCCATCATTCATTACCTTCAAGCAAGGAACCAAAGCCGATGAGGAGAGCTGACAGAGTTCCTGAGACCAGCACAGGGATGAGGTTGTTTCCTCTGCTCCTCTGTTCTGCTCCTTAAATATTTCCCATGGTGCTCCATTTCTCCAGCTCCATTTCCACAACTGTAGTTCAAACAAACATGATCTCCACCCCAGACTTCAGTAACCCACTGTGCCATCTGGCCACAGTCTCTAAGTAACATTCTCCAGTTGAGAGTGTCTCGGAAGGGAAACGGACTCTGCACAGCTCCCTTTCACTATTTGTATATGCTCCAATGGCTGGCATCTGTCTAGACCACAGGAGTCATCAAACTCCAGCTGTGGTGACAGGGCAGGGACTAAACCTTCTTTTCTCAAAGATGTTCCCCTAAGTGCCTCTCCCTGGTGGATCAGACTATGGACCTGCCGTGTTTTCACAGACACATGTGCACACACACACACACACACACACACACACACACACACACTGGCTCACTTCTGCCCCCATCAGATTCTTCACAAATGCCATTCTTTTAGGGACATCTTCCTTCCTCCCCGCTTTTCCCCCAAGCTTAATCAAGGGTCCTTATTGTTCTTTTTTTTTTTTTAGTAATAGCTTTCCTGAGATATAATTTACATACAATAAAGTTCACACTTTTAAAAGCATATAATTCGGTGTTTTTAATATGTTTATGAGGTTGTACATCTATCACCACTATCAAATTCCAGAATATTTACCGGAGGCCAAAAAGAAACACTGTGGCTCCTGGCAGCCACTTTCCCACCCGTCTTGTGCCGTGTTACTCATCCTTTTCTACCTCGTGTCAAGGGTCTGGTTCTAAGTCACGGGTTTCATTACATTGTGTGTGTGTCTGTGTGATTATTGTGTCGCTTACTGTCTGTCAGTATTCCACAGAAGCAGGGCACACTCATTATTGTCCCTCCAAGGTGGAGTGTACTGTACCTCCCAGTCTAGACATTTGATAAGTGTTTATTGAATACAAAAAGGGAGGGAGAGGGTGGTGGGCAGGGAATCCAGAGACTGCAGGTACCTGTGCAAGAAACCAGATGGATTGCACCATTCAGTTCTTCTTAGTTCACTTTAATTCTTCCACAAAATAAGACCTAAAGATATGAGCCTACACGAGGGAGGGATTGAACGTGTGATCCTTCTCTGTGGCTATCTGGGGATTCTCATGGACTCCTCAGGATGGAATTTGTCTTCCCATTTTCTGCCTGTGTGACTCTTTGGATCTTGGATGTCCTCCAAAGACCCACATTTAATGGATGGCACCTCAGTCTAGTGCTAGTGGAGATGATGGGGACCATTAAGAGGTGGGACTGGGGGAGTTTTTAGGATATTGGGGTGCGCCTTTTAAAAGAAGCATCATTCTAGTCTTGTCCTGTGCCTCTCTCAGCTTCCGGGCTATCATATAAGGAGCACAGCCCCCCACCAGTGGCTGCCTGTGACACATTCCTTGCCACAGGGCCCAAAACAACCATGGGCGGAGCCAAAATACATCTTTTCTCTTTTGGGCTGCTTTATCTTTGGCATATTTTTATAATAGCAGAAAGTTGACTAACATGGCATGGCCAACTGGAAGGGCAAGCTGAATTTTCACATTTAGGAGTATAATGGTTACTTTTTTATTGCTGTGACAAAATACAATGTCCAAGAGTTACTTAGGGAAGAGAGAGGATATTTCAGAGAGTTGGAGTCCACCACGGCAGGAAAGGCAGCAGGAACAGGAAGCTGATTGATCACATTTTCATCTGTGCACAGGAAGCAGAGAGTGAGAACAGGGCAAAGATGATCTAGACTGCATCTACACAGGATGGCACCTGGAAGCGAAGTCAAAGGCAGCTTGGATAGTTTAATGAGACACTTCCTCCTTCTCAAAATAAAGAGCAAGAGGAGGTTGTGGGTATTGCTTCAGGGTAGAGTATTTGCCTAGCATGCTGAGATTCCATTTCCAGAGCCACAACAAATGAACAGTAAAAACTGCTTTCATTAAAAAAAGAAAGGAAGGAAGGAAGGAAGGAAGGAAGGAAGAAAGAAAGAAAGAAAGGAAGGAAGGAAGAAAGAAAGAAAGAAAGAAAGAAAGAAAGAAAGAAAGAAAGAAAGAAAGAAAGAAAGAAAGAAAGAAAGGAAGAAAGAAAGAAACTGTATATTTCTCATACTGGGTTGCCTTGTCCAGCCTTATTACAAGGGGAGGGGCTTAGTCTTACTACAACTTGATGTGCTGTGTTTTGTTGATATCCATGGGAGGCCTGCCCCTTTCTGAACAGAAACCAAGGAGGGGTGGATGGGTGGAGGCTGGGAGGAGAGGAGAGGAAACTGCAGTTGGGATGTAAAATAAGTCAAAAGTAAAAATGCCTGGCTCTCCCTCTTGAGTGCATCTTCATTAACAAGGGATCCCATGAATAAAGAAGGTAGCGGTGTCAGGCGGTAGTGGCACACGCCTTTAGTCCCAGCATTCAGGAGGGAGAGCCAGGCAGATCTCTGTGAGTTCAAGGCCAGCCTGGTCTACAGAGCAAGATCCAGGACAGTCACCAAGACTACACAGAGAAACCCTGTCTTGAGAAACCAAAACAAACAAAAAATAAATAAATATAAATAAATAAATAAGTAAATAAATAAATAAATAAATAAATAAATAAATAAATAAAGCCATGATTTCCATTCAGGAAAAAAACTAACATGTTAAATATTTTCTTATGCTCAGAACTGGGTAATCATGGAGGTGTTAAAACTTATTCAAGGGAGAAGTCAAGGAAAAACCATTTATCTAACAGGAAGATTGCGAAGATTGTGCAAAGGAGGGTGTGTGTGAGGGGGGGTCCGTTGAGCCTGTGCTGGCTAAGACATTCTTTCTCTTTAGATTAGAACCGGTTTGCATCCCTACCTGTCACCTATTCAATACAGTAAGATGGATCCCATGGAGTCAGTCTGTTCATAGAGGAATGTACTATCATTGTCCCCATTTTTCTATATATGAACCTACAACAAGTCATGCTGAGGACAAGCCACTTGGCAATCCAGCCAGGATGGCTTCTGGGCTGTCACTTGGAACGTCCCCTTCACACAGTCCAATGGAGGCAGGAGTCTAAGGGAGTCTAAGGGAGTCTGACGGAGTCTAAGGGAGTCTGACGGAGTCTAACGGAGTCTAACAGGGTGTTCTGCCACTTCTGCAATGTCGTGTTCACACCTCAGCTAGCAGTGGGGCAGATTTCTTTGTCCAGTACTAATTTTTCAAAAACAGCTTTATTTTTACACCCCATGAAATGCACCTGTTCTAAGTGTTGGACTCAGCGATGATCAGGAAATGTACATCATGCCCATTGGTCAATTCTACCACAGGCAATGAGTTGTGGAGTTGTTTTTTCTCTATAGATTTACCTTTTCTAACTATGATTTTTTAAACAAAAATATGTTGTAGAATATTATTTTAAGGTGTGTTGCTTTTGTTTGTGTTGCATTTGTTTAACTCTGTGAAGCTGTGTTACTGTGCCTGTCTAAAACACCTGATGGTCTAATAAAGAACTGAATGGTCAATATATAGTCTAATAAAGAGCTGAACGGCTGGGGGCTGGAGAGATGGCTCAGAGGTTAAGAGCACTGACTGCTCTTCCAGAGGTCCTGAGTTCAATTCCCAGCAACCACATGGTGACTCAAAACCATCTGTAATGAGATCAGGTGCCCTCTTCTGGCCTGCAGTCATACATGCTGTATACATAATAAATAAATAAATCTTAAAAAAAAAAAAAGACCTGAATGGCCAATAGTGAGGCAGAAGAGAGAAATAGGTGGAGCAGGCAGGCAGAGAGAACAAATAGAAGGAGAAAATTGGAAGAAAAAAGGAAAGAGTAAGAGAACAAGGAGAGGAGGACGCTAGGGGCCAGCCACCCAGCCACACAGCCACACAGCCACACAGCCACATAGCCAGCCACAGAGTAAGAGTGAAAGTAAGATACACAGAGATAAGAAAAGGAAAAAGCCCAGAGGCAAAAGGTAGATGGGTTAATTTAAAGTTAAGAAAAGCTGACTTAGAAACAAACAAAGCTAAGACCAGGCATTTATAATTAAGAATAAACCTCCATGTGTGATTTATTTGGGAGCTTGGTAGCAGGACCCCCCCAAAAAAGCAAAAACAACCAACTACAAAAATATGTATTTATTAGAATAATGGTTAGAAATTAAGGAAAAATAAAAAACCTCCCATATTCCCACAACTATCTTTTAGAAAATAACTTTATTATTTTTAATTGTATGTGTATAATTTTTAATTGTATGTGGGTTAGTACCATGAGTGGAGATGCCTGAAGAGGCTAGAAGTGTTGGATCCCTCTGGAGTTGGAATTACAGTTGGTTGTGAACCACCTGATGTAGATGCTGTAAATCAAACTCAGGTCCTGTGAAAGAGCAGTACATGCTCTTAACCACTGAGCCATCTCTCCAGCCCCCAAGTAATAATCTTTTTGAAGTTCCTATAAGTATCCATTCTCCACACCCGGTCTCTGACATTTTCACCTCATCTTAGAAGCCACACTGCATTTCTTAAAGGTAGAAATGCTTGTTTTTCCTCCCACACCAAAGTTGAATTGAGTTGCTACATATCTTAGAATCCTGACAAAAGAGTACCCTGACCATGGACTGGAAAGATAGCTCAGTGGATAAGAATACTTACCGTCGATGCAGAGGACCCAAGTTCAGTTCCCAGCACCCAAGCTGGATAGTTCACAACCACCTGTAACTCCAGTTCCAGGAGATCTGATGCCCTCTTCTAGCTTCTGAGTGTCCTGCACACTCATGTGCACAAACCTACACACAATTAAAAAATAATAAAACCTTAAATAGTCCAAACAATGAAAAAGAGCATCCTAATCATTCTATTGTGTAATGTTAGTCAGAATTCCTTGAGGCCTTAACAGTGTGAAATCTCATCTTAACCAATTCCTTCCCTGGGTCTAGCCAAGTCTCAGGTCTGGAACGGAAGGGCATCCCATCCTTCTTGGACACTCTTGGCCACCAACTCCAGCACCTGTGCTCTTGCTGTCTTGGGGAGCTCTCTAGAACCTGTGCTTCTGTTTTTCTAGACAGTTCTGTCTGTCCTTAGAAAGACAGCCCCTGCTTGTTAGAGCCAAGTCATTCTGAACACCGACATGAAGAAATCACGCGGTGTGTGGTCTATTGTACATGATTTCTCTCACGAGTATCATTTTTAGTTTAACCGTGTTTTAGTATCTCTCAATGGCTCAGTCCTTTTCTTCCTAGGTAAGCATTCCATTGCATAAACATAACAGACTTTACTTTCTTAATAGCTGGTAAATATTTGGGTTGCTTCTACTCTGGAGCTACTGTGACCATATGCTAGCATGAACATTTAGATATATGTCTTCGTATGGGAGTATGTTTTTACTTCATTGTGTGATACCTAGAATTGCTAGATCATATAGTAAACATATTTTTTAAATTAACAGTTTTATTTGTATGGATAGGCCAACGGATGAAAAGAGGACTGTCGTTTTGTTTGTTTGTTTTTGTTTATTTGTTTGTTTTTATAGTCTTCCTCTCCTCCCAGTTCCTCCCTCCCTCCCCCCTCCCCCACTCCTCCTGCTCTGTTCCTCTTTAGGAAGGCCTCCCATGGATATTAGCCAGCCATGGTATATCCAGTTGCAGTGAAGACTAGGAAGCTCCTGAGAAGAGAACTGTCTTCCAAAAGAGCTGGTTAGAGTATGTGAGAAAGACCCCAGGCTTGGTCAGGAGCAGGCTAGCTTAGCTGCGGGCAGTGAGCAAGAGTCTGCTTTGTGTTTCAACTGTGGTTCAGGTCAGGGAAGATAAGCAGATTTAGGACTGGCTGGTTTGAATAATTTCAGACAAATCTGAGGGTACAAGGGCTGCCTGCAGTTATCTAGTATGCAGCACCGAGGTGGCAGTCAAGGGGACGGTGGTTCCTTGTGATGGCTCTACCACACAGGGATGATTAGTAATTGCATGGTCTTAGTGATACAGTAATGTCGGATTCAGCCAGAATTCTATTTGGGTTTTGGTGTTGTCCTGGAACTCACGATGTAGCTGAGGAGGACTTTGAACTTCTGAGCCTCCTACCTTTGCCTCCTGGGAGATGCTGGAATTACTGGTGTACACCAGCTGGTCCAGCGCTAAGGACGGAACCCAGAGCTTTGCACATGCTAGACAAGCGCTGTACCAACTGAGCTGCATTTCCAGCACCACGGTTTTTTTTTTGTTCTGGGATAAGGAGAGGAAGTGGGAGGTGGTAACATAACAGATTGAGTTATCATCTATTGAAGAGGAAGTTAATGGTTTCAGATGAATAACTCACTAAATAACAGTGTAAGAACATTACTGAGAAAATGTGAAGATATATGCCAGGTGATTTTTAAAAATTAAATTAGGTCCAAATTAAAATTAAATTGCTTTGGGAGAACAGGGGACATATTTTCATTGAGACCTTTCAACCATATTTTAAGCGCCTACTATCTGCTAAGTACATACCGCTCGGCCCACAAGACCCCCACAATCAGAGGCCGCTCTCTCCTGAAGAGATGCGTGCAAGCATGGAAGAGCCCTTTCCCGCTTCCCAGGGTCCATCACTGCTTCATGCCCATCAGTCAGTCTCACCCCCTCTACTGGCATCCTTCCTTCGGCTGATAACCATGAGCAAGGACTCCCAGCTTGGCAAACTGACCGGCCAACCTTGGCTTCGTTCCCTGGATTCTGAGCTCATTCCTTGGCGCAGAGTATCGCTGGGATGCTATCCACCACTAATGAGCCCTCTTTAGGATTGGTTCCAGGACCTCCCGCATACGGTACTTGCTGGGCACTTTTGTATACCACAGCTCGGGAACACAATGCCTGCCCTGATACGGAAATAGACATTTAGAGGTCAGAAGTACAATAACTTGAATACAGAGGGGAGAGTCAAAAAGCTGACGCCAAAGGGTGGCTGCACCACAGTTGACACAGGGAAGTAAAACAGGTGACATATTTGGCTTTAGACACACGACGAGGTTTACAGAACTGGTAGTAAGGCACAGTGAGAAGATTAATCATGACCCACATACATTTTGATATAATGCAAAGGGCTTTGGAGTTAACACATACTAGACTGGCATCTTGGCTCTCTCCTATTCACCGAAGGGCTTTGGCAAGTGACTTGATTTCAGGTTTTTTTGAGCCTCAGTTTTGCCATCTGAAAAATGGGTTTTTAAGGAGCTTGAGAGATGGCTCAGCAGCTAAGAGTACTTGCTGCTCTTCTAGAAGGACTGGATTTAATTCTCAACACCCACATGGTGGCCCACAGCCACCTGTAAATTCTAGTTCCAGGGGGTCCAATGTCATCTTTTGGCCTCTGTAAGCATTTGGCATGCATATGGTATACAGACATGCATGCCGGCAAAACACCCATATACATAAAATAAAACTGTATGTATGTATGTATGTTAATAATTCCAACTTCTTGTTCTTGACCCAGACTGCTCTTGTATACACCGCCCTCAAAGAATTCCTCTGTGGAACTGAGCCAAAATCATCTCCATGGGCATTAGTGTGGTTATGAGTGCCATTGTTTCTTCTGTCTGTTTCCTCATCGTAGAGACACCCCCTAATCCTTTTACATGGATCCTCACTTCAGGAACTGCTTCCGGGAGTCCCCACTAAGGCATTGGGTCTGCTTTTTAGTTTTTGTTCTGAGCACATGGAATCGAGTAGTTGGGGTGGGGGTGGGTCAGCAGGGCTAGCTGAGCCGTTCTCAGGCCGAGAGCCAAATTGCCAAGATGAAATTCTTCAGAAAGCTCATCTCCCTCTTGTGGCAACCGATCACATGGCAGATGGTTGGCGCTCCATCTTCCTGGATTCTGAAAGAATTTGTTTGGGCCTCAGCTGTAATTTAAGACAGTGAAAAACAAGCTCCTATTGTGTTAAGCCTAGCTTAACCAAGGGTTGTTAGTTTAGCAAGGGTTGTTACTGTTCCAGCTTAGCAAGGATTGTTACTGTAGCATACTTGAACACATCCTGACAGGTACAGATGGTGAGAGAGATATCTAAAATTCCTGATATGGACTATGGGATGGAATGCTATTAACATTCTTTGGGGTTAAGAAAAGGAACCAGATGGCGGGGGTGCACGCCTTTAATTCCAGCACTTGGGAGGCAGAGGCAGGTGGATCTCCATGAGTTCAAGGACAGCCACACAGAGAAACCCTATCTTGAGAAACTTACAAAAGAAAAGAAAAAGGAGAGAGTTGAGTTTTGTTTGTTTTTTTGTTTTTTTGTTTGTTTTTGTTTTGTTTTTTTCGAGACAGGGTTTCTCTGTGTAGCTTTGCGCCTCTCCTGGAACTCACTTGGTAGCCCAGGCTGGCCTCGAACTCACAGAGATCCACCTGGCTCTGCCTCCCGAGTGCTGGGATTAAAGGCGTGTGCCACCACCGCCTTTTTTTTTTTTTTTTTTAAGACCAAGAATTAAATGCAGTCTTACACAGTTTGAGTTTGAGATGTTTTTGTAGATCAGCAAACTGAGATGTCTGAAAGACAGTTGGTAGGGAGCTCTGAATCTCCAAAAAGTGACCAGAGTTGGAAATAACACTTGAAGCATCGTTGAGACCAGAAAATAGAGACAGAAAGCCAGGACCACGGGGAAAGAGGAGTGTATACATACCAGTGAATACCATTAACAAATTTAAAAAGGAGAGCTGGGCTTCTTGGTCAGAGAAATAAGGTGTGTGCATTCTGCCATGACTCTAACTCGCAGAAGGAAGTACATTTATTCCTTCAAGACAGAGGAGTTCCCAGAGTCCACATGTCATTTCTACCAGAGTAACTTCAGAATAACGATTTCATGGCCCTAAGTTTTGGGGTAGTGCAGACAGTCTTCCTGGGGCGTCATTTCTGGGGGTAGAGTTCAGATATAAATTGGATGTCAGAAAAGGCTACATATATTCTCCAGAAAGCTTTGCAAACCCCAGGAATGTGCTAAAGCAGAAACCAGTCCTGGAAACTACATGCTTAGTCAGCATTCCCTGCCTGACAGAAACCCACCTGACCCCATGGGAAGGGAGTCCCAGCCGGGCTAGGTCAGGCAGCGCTTTCCTATGGCTTCGGAACTCTCCCAGCATTCCCTTGGGCTGTCCAACCCGTCTGGTGAAGCTCTGGGGCTGCTTGCCTGTCTTCATCTCCACAGGTTTGGACAGGGCCGCTCTGTGCTTGGCGGTGTTCTCCCTGCATGGTGACCGCTGCTCCTTTTGTTCAACGTTCCCAACAGCACGACAATGTCTTCCATAGAGCGGAAGGGAATAACTGACCACAGAGGAGCCTGGGAGTGACTTTCATCAGTAAGAGTGACACAGTGACGTCGCAAGATGACAGCACTACTTAGACAATGTGGTATGGATGGCTTTATTTCATAGAACAGCCAATCAGCTCAGTTCACTGAACAGACAGGGCCTTCTGTAAAACGTTCATTCATTTGTTGGGGCCTGGTAAATTTTATGAAAGAAAGAAGTATAATTCTGCCATGTATGTGAAATACAGCATTTGAGAACAACAAGTGGCCATAGGGGGAAAAAAAATTAAAAATTAATAAAATAATAAAATTTAAAAATTAATAGAATAAAAAATTAAAATGATATTTAAGTTCATAGTGCTTCCTATTTGCTAAGCATTGAGGGTGTTGGTTTGTCTGATAGGGGTAGTTAGCTGAGTGTGTGTGTGTGTGTGTGTGTGTGTGAACTTGCATACATGTGTGTTATGGTTTGGGGGCTCAAACGTGGGTCCTTGATCATGTTGGCAAGCACACCACAACTGAGCTACGCCCCCATTCCTCCACACTATTTTAAGTATATTAAAATGTATCCCAATTAAATGCACATATTAACTTGTTTGATAATATTATCTTAATTTTATAGAGGAAGAAACTGAGAAGCCGGAAGCAGAAAGGGCCACGAGCCAGAAGATTATTTCAAGGGATGGAGCAGAAAAGGAGGATGGAGCGGAGGACAGGGGGAGGAGAAGAGAAGAGATGAGGGGAGGAAGTGGAAGGGATTTAAAAAGCAAAACAATACAAAGAACCCAATTAAGAATTGGAGCCTGGCGGTGGTGGCACACACTTTAATCCCAGCACTCCAGAGGCAGAGGCAGAGGCAGAGGCAGAGGCAGAGGCAGAGGCAGAGGCAGAGGCAGAGGCAGAGGCAGAGGCAGAGGCAGAGGCAGAGGCAGAGGCAG
>CABHPH010178842.1:0-19336 GCA_902168325.1 Peromyscus nudipes | reverse complement strand
TCTTTCTTTCCTTTTTTTCCCCCAAGAGAAAATAGTCTGGACTCTTTTGAGAACTTAAAACTGTGCTATTTTTCCTGTGATGGTCAAACCCCAGTGTGCGTAACTTGTAACAGGCTTGGGCATGCATGTGTGGGGTTCATTTTGGTTTATAAGATATTTGTTTTCACTGAAAATCAAACAAGAAAATGAGTGATAAGAATAATTAACAGTAACCGGAAACTTGTGTTGTGAGATATTTGATTATATTGTGTAAAGATCTGTCACTGTGGTGGGTTTAATAAAAAAGCTAAATGGCCAATAGCTAAGCAGGAGTTATAGCAGAGACTTCTGGACAGGGAGAGCTCATCCTAACAGCACATGGATTAGTAGAAATGGGTTAATTTAAGTTATAAGAGCTAGTGGGACAAGCCTAAGCTATAGACCAAGCCTTTATAATTAATAATAAGTCTCTGTGTCATGATTTGTGACCTTGTGGCCCAAAGAAAAGTCCATCGGCAACTTGAGGTAGAAATACTGAGATGCTTTGAAGATAGCTTCCCATATTGAATCAGGCGTTCACCATAGGAAGCAGGAATCATCTGAGAGACTCCAGTCTGTCACCTCACAGGGACACCGCCATGCCAGCCTCTCTGTGCCTGCTCTCAGACCAGACTCAAATCTAGCCTCATTATTTGCATTTAGTCAGAAAAATGTATTAACCCATGACAACAATTTGGCTTTTAGAAAATGTGGATCTTTTGTGTTATGTCCTAAAGGGATTTTTTATGTCAAATTAAGGAAAAACACTCCGGAATGTATCAGACTATTTAATATAATAATACTGTGTTTACTAACTAGTTAAGTCAAAGGAAGAGGATGCAGCTCAATGATAGAGCATGTGTTTAGTGTGTGCTTAGTATGTGCAAGGCTCAGGGTTCCAACCCTAGCATTTTTCTACGGTTAAGACCCTGATAGCTCATTGTCCCATGCATCCGAAGACAGAATAAGCAAACAGCGATCAGTAAGGTCAGGCCGGCCTCTGACTTGGCTAAGCAGAACGCTTAAATGGCTTTCTCTTACTCTTGTAGCTAAATACTGCCGAATTGCTTTTAGCTAGCTCCATCTAGAGGTGAGAAAAATGATTGCCCGTGTGCCGAAGGAGCAGGAATTGGATCCCTGACAGGCAATCAGGGAAAAGGGCCACAGATAGATAAAGACAGCAAACCTCAGGCTTCTTCATCACCCTCCTGACCGGAAGCATCGTCCTGGCGGCTCTCGGGAGACAAGCGTCTGACAGGCTTTTCCTCTCAGCAGGAGGGTTCCACCCCACACTCCCGGGGACAAATCCACGCTGGTCAGATAAGCTGAAAACCAGACCTGGGGATGCTACTACGTAAGGCTGTGGAACGTTGTGTAAACAGACTAATTCTTAATTAGGGGGAAAGGACCCATCCCTGGCCAGCAAAAGGTAACTTGAACCCAGAGTCCTCCAGGGGAAGAGGGACTGGTCCCCTCCCCGCGCTGCAGGGAGTCTTTCTCCGTGTGTCTGTTGCTCAGTCTGTGCTTTTTAGTTTTCAGTGAAATTTGATGCTGTTAGGTCTCATACACGGGACAAACGCGAACTGAGGTGCCTATTTAACATACCAAAGCAGACCTGGCCACCAGGTTCTCCCAGCATCCCTCAGTCCCGGCCTGTTACAGAGTATGGCTGGCATACCCCACCACACTACCCTAAATTTCTCCCACCCAGGGGCTGGGCTGCCCTTCCCTATATAACCCGGGCATTTTGGTTACCAGTCCTTTTGTCTACCCTGTGTTCTCCTGGCTCTCCCCTTGCCCCTCTCCCCACATGGCCCAGCTCAGGGTCATGTCCACTCTGGACTCTCCTAGATGTCTCTGCCTCTGGCTTATGCCCTCCCTTTTATCTACAGTAAACTTTTCCCTCCTCCATACCTAGGAGCAGTCAGGTTCTTCCTTTTTTTCATTCAGATGCCTGTTAAAGCTTCCTGCTGCATCTGAGATATTTCCTGCTGCTACTCACTGTGCTTCCAATTTTCCCCTGCCTTCTAATCCTTTAACTGACAGAGAAACGGACCTGACCCAGACATCTAGAAGGCGACATACTCCACAAATCTCTCAGAGCTCTCTTTTCAGGGCTTGAGTTGCTACCTCAGATGCATTGATTTGTCTCAGGCTGATGGGCGCATGGACAGTCATCACTGCACTCAGGATAGCAGGGCGGTGCTCAGGGGCAACAAAGCAGTACCACCAAAATGAACACCTAAAAATGAATTTCTGAATAGTGTGGTCTACGCTAATCCTCAGAAGATACCACCATATATATATATATATATATACATTCTTATGGTAAAGTGGACATGCATTTTGTGGTTTCTCTCTGACCTATCTGAATTGTCAGTACTACCACGTTTTTGGACCATAATTAAGACAAATAAAGGTTACTTGAGTTCAGGAACTGTGACCCCACCACAGCTATTCTGAGCACCAAGATGGCTATGAGTGATAAGTGGGAGGGTAGTGCATACAGTGCAGATAGCCTGGACAGAAAGACGGCTCTGGGCCTGGGTAGGATGGAGTGGGATCACACCAGGTCTCATCATCTTCTCAATGGTCTACAACTTAAGATCGGTTTCTTTCGGACATTTTTCATTTAATTTTTGCAGGCTCTGTCCTTTTCTAGGGTGACTGAATCTTTGGAAAATAAAATTGCAAGTAAGAGGAGAAAGTAACAAAGATTTTCCAAACACAGTTCTGATGATGCTTAGATTTTAATTCATCTGTTTTTATTATATTTCTGTTAAAATCTTTATTATATTATGTTGCTGTACCAAGCTTTTTCTTTTGAGCCACCAACCAGCTCCCAAATCATGACATGGAGAGAGACTTTTTATTAGTTTTGAATGCTCTGCCTTAGCTTAGGCTCATTTTTTTTTTTTTAACTAGTTCTTTTAACTTAACCTGTTTCTCTTTATCTACATTTTGCCTCGGGCATTTTACCTTTCTTCCTTCTGTATGTCCTACTTTCCTGTTTCCTCTGTGTCTGGCTGGCGGCTGCCTGGCTTCTGGCCCCAGGGCTGTCCCTCTCTCCCTCCTTCTCTCCTCTCTTCTCTCTCATTCTTTAGATTTCCCCTCCGGTTTAGTCTCTCTGCCTGCCAGCCCTGCCTATCCTTTCTCTGCTGCCTCACTATTGGCCGTTCAGCTCTTTATTGGACCAATCAGGTGCCTTAGGCAGACAAGGTGAAACAAATGTAGCAACACATCTTTACATAGTTAAATATTCCACAACACGTTACATTTTATCTTAAATTCTACTTTATCTGATGGAAATATGGTGTATATATATACATATGGACATATTCCTGTGTACTTTCCATCATAGTTTTTGAGACAGGTTAGACTATGGGATGGCAAGCCTGAGGACTTCTCCCTTCTCCGCTTGCCTAGCTTTGGGATCACTGGTGTGTGCACCACCACACCTGGCTTTTTATGTAGTGCTGGGGATCGGCACAAAGGTCCTCACACTTGAGCAACTGAGTCACCCCACCCCCGTCCTGCTCTCTTCAGCTTCCTGTTGTTGTGGAATAGTCTCTTCCTTTTCTACTCTTCACCCTTAGTCCAAGAATGTCCCCTGTAGACAGATGATCTTTCTAAAGTGCTCAGCTAATGCGAGTCCCTTGGTTGTTTACTCAGTTAACAGTTAGTCATGATTGAAGGCTGTGCGGGCAGATGAACCACAGCCGCTGTGTAGCTGTGTACGTACAATGGAATATGATTTAGTCACAAACAGACCCCAGTTCTGACATGTTACACCTTGGATGAACAAACAAACCAAAAGGCTACTAGACATACTGTTACATTTTGTTAGAATTAAGTGGTCCTGGGACACATGGAGGTAATGTGTTCTCACTTGAATGTTAAAACAGGGGGAAGATATATTTGAATTCGCTGCTTTTATGTGAGAACGCCACTGGAACCCGTTGGTAACTGCTAATGCACTAACGCAGAAACAGGCTGAAAACTGAGGTGAGGAGAAGGCCACTTCACATTGTTTGGACAGTTTAAAATATATGCATTAGCTTTTTAAGTAATTTCTTTATTCTTTGACAATTTCATTAAATTTTAAATTTTTTTGAAAGCAGCTCCAACTTTGTTTTCTAGTGAAAGTGCATTATCACATACCCCCATAAGCTGCGACACCCCTTTAGGTCTATATGATCTTCTCTTTTAAAGAACTCCTTAACCTGCACTCTATTTCCAATGTCTCAAAGGTCAGCCTGAACAAAGTGCCTGAGGTTCACCAAGGTCATGGCAGAGGTGAGGGCAAGCATCCAGCCTTGGGCTGTTTCCCTTCAACTCTGACTGGACAGCATAGCTCAGTCTAAGACTGAGGAATTAATCTCTGAGGTTTAATCTCCATTGACTGGATTTGGAGTCACCTAGGAGACAGACCTCTGCGAGGGCATCTCTTGAGAGGTTTAACTAAAGAGGAAAGGTCCACCCTGAGTGTGGGTGCCACCGTCCCAGCGATGAGTGTCTCAGGCTGGGTGGAAAGGAAAAAGAGGTGAAAGCTAGTTCGTTCTCTCTCTCTCTCTCTCTCTCTCTCTCTCTCTCTCTCTCTCTCTCTCTCATATCCTGACTGCAGACACAATATGACCAGTCATCACATGTTCTTGCTACTGTGGCTTCCAGCTGTGACCCAAAACAAGCCCTTCCATTCTTAAGTAGCTTTTGTGTGGTGTTTTATCATGGCAATGAGAAAAACTGTACCACAACTTTTGTACCACAATTCTGACTAGAGGGGGATGGCTGACTTCATCGCACTTCTCTTCAGTGGAAATACATCTTATCCCTGAAGCTGATGCATCTGAATGGACTGATGAACATCGAGTATTTGAAATGATGAACTTTCTTCTCTAAGTACAAATAAATATTCATTTAAGTGAGTTTGAATTGTAAACGCTGGTAGTGTAGAAATATCCCCAGATGATACGAGAAACGCTAGTTTTAGAGTAATATATGGTTGGCTCCAGTTAAAAAATTTAAAACCTAAACTCATGTTTTACGTTGAGAATATTTGTGTTTGCTTCATTTTTAATGTAATGTTCACTGTACTAACTTTGGCAAATACAGAAAAGTTTAAGGAAAGAAATAGAAAATTATCCCTCAGATTTCCTCATAGAAATAATTCCTGTTAGCATTGTGGTAGATTCCTCCCAGACTGTTCTCTCCATTTCCTCTTTATGTCCTTTCCTTCTCTCCTTCTAGTCTGTCATGTGCATGCTCACGCAGGAGCACATGCATACACACACACACACACACTTTAAAATGTCTTCAATTACTACAGAAATCTAAAGATATTTTAAAATTATATGTGCATTAACCGTCGGTTTAATCTAAATTTTTAATATTTGTATCTAGTCCCTAAATAGGAATTATTTCACTTAAATGTCTAATTATTCCCTCCCTTTCTCCCCCCCCCCCCCCCGGAACTGCACAGTGTGACCACCAGAGGGCCCTAGCACACAAATTATAGCCAACTCTTAAAGCTTTGCTGTACTTGAGGGCACCAGCCAGCATTTCCATGAGCAGACAGGTCCGTAATTCCTGTTTCAGGAACTTCAAACACTTGTCCAGTCCTCAGAAGCATGGGACAGTGGTTGATACTCACCACCTCCTCCTCATCTTTCTCTTTTCGGCCCACCCTCCAATTGTGTGCTTCCAGTTTTAGCCTGACCATATATCAACATGATTTTTTTCATTTCTGTCAAAACTAATGAAGTTGGGGCTGGAGAGATGGCTCAGCGGTTAAGAGCACTGGCTTCTCTTCCAGAGGACCCAGGTTCAATTCCCAGCACCCACAACTATCTGTAACTCCAGTTCCAAGGGATCCAACACACTCACACAGACATACATGAAGGCAAAACACCAATACTCATGAAATAAAAATAAATAAAAAGATTTAAAAATAAATATACAAATGAAGTTGGTTTGAGATTTTAAATATCTTCTCCAACATGCTCATTCAGGCCATCCTTTTCTTATTAAATGTATTATTTTTATTAGCATGTGCTAATTGTACATATTAAAACATGGATATATGCATGTTATGAATGTTAATTAGGACAAGTAGAATTTGCCTTTCTGTGTCTGGCTTATTTCACACAATGTGACATCCATGTACCGTGCATCTGGCTGTAAGATGCCGCTCTTCCTTACAGCTGAGTGATATTCAAGCAGGGCTGTTTACATGGATAGAAATTACCACAGAGAACACGGGACAGTCGCCGAGTCTTCAGGAAGCATGGCCATGAATAACTGTCTTCTCTATGTCCTGACCAGCCCCTTCCACTACCCACCCTAAGCTCCATAACTTGATTCTCCTTCCTGGATGCATTTTCTCTCTAATTTCTTATTTTTTATTATTAAATTCTTTTCATACAACACATATTCATCATATTCTTTCTCCTACCCCAACACCACCCAAATTCTCCCTACCTCCCTACCTACCCAACGTCCTGTTCTTTCTCTCTCACTGGAAAAAAAAAGCCAGGTATGGTGGCACTCACCTTTAATCCCAGCACTTGGGAGGCAGAGGCAGGCGGAACTCTGTGAGTTCGAGACCAGGCTGGTCTGCAAGGGGCTACAGAGAGAAAGCCTGTCTTGAAAAACAAAAAAACAAACAAACAAAACGCCAGGAAAAACAAACAAAAATGAAAATAAAAAATCAAAACAGACAAAAAAAGGAATGAAAAAAATACCAAAACAAAAAGTACACACTCTTTAAAAAACAAAACAAATAAACAAACAAACGACGTGGAGTCCGTTTTGTGTTGGCAACTTGCTCCTGGCCATGAAACCTGCCTCTGAATGTGGCTCACATATCTAGTGTCGCTCCGTTGAAGAAAACTGATTTTCCCTTTCCCAGCAGCTATCAACTGCAAATCGCCTCCTGGTTAGGGGTGGACTCTGTGTCCACCTCTCAGTGCTGGGACTTTATCTGGTTGGAACCCGTGGAGGCCTTGTGAGTGCCGCCACAGTCTCTGTGAGTTCACATGTGCATCAGTCCTGGTGGGTCTGGGAGATGTTCACTGGCAGCCATCCGCCACTCCTCGGCATGGATCCCCGAAGCCCTGAAGGGAGGGGCTTGGTAAAGACATCCTGTTTAGAACCGAGTGCTCCGAGCACTGTCTCTCTCTGTACATTGTCCAGTTGTGGATATCTTTGTTGATTCTCATTCACTGCAGGAAGAAGCTTCTCGGGTGAGGGTGAGTGGTGTTCTCATCTATAGGGATAGTAGTCTGTCATTAGGAGTCATTTGGTTGCTATGCACCAGCAGTTAAAGGTCACCCGATACCCCTCAGTTGGTCGGAGAACCCAGGCTACTTCTCTTTATATTCCTTACAGGAAACAAAATTAAAACAAACAGCACAAAACCCTTCAAGTGAAGGGTAGCCAGGACACTTCTGCCCAGAGTGGAAGTTTCTAAAAACGTTCTGCTTTCCGGATCAAAGTGCACGCTCTCCGCTCTCCTCCTAGCTGTTTGCCCTCCTGACCTCGCAGTGGCCGCTTGTCAACCCTCTGGATCGTCCTTGAGCTGCTGCCCTAGCTCTGGAGTGTGCATTTCTATCATAATTTCCCCTTTATCATTGCTTTCACTTTCTATGATCATCCATGATCATAAAATATTAAGTGGAAAATTCCAGAAATAAACTGCATACTGTTGTGTGTGGCGAAATGAAACCTCTCACCGCCTTGATCATTCCTACTCAAGAAGTAAACCATTCCTTTGTCCAGAATATTAATGTAGTATATGCCCCTCACCTGGCACCCATCCAAAAGTCACTTAAATAATGATGGGTTATTATCAGATCAACTGTCGTAAGTATTGTAACGTCCTGTGAGGCAACCTGTATTGACTTAATAATGACCCCAATGTGCAAGAATAAAGTTACAGGCAATTTTACTGTCGTGTATCATTATAATTATTATATTTTTAGTTAATGCTGTTAAATCTCATTTTGTGACTAATTTATAAATTAAACTTCATCAGAGGGGTGTGTGTGTGTGTGTGTGTGTGTGTGTTGACACAGACACTTGCTGTGTAGCTCTGGCTGAACTCATTCTTACTATGTAGCCTGGGCTGGAACTGACTTTGTGGGAGTTCTCCTCTCTCAGCCTCCTGAGTGCTGGGATTACAGGCATGCTCAGTCCACTGGGGATTTTGTAATATAGTCCCTGCTGGGTTTGGGTTTTTGTTACAGACAGCGAAACACAACCCTCTTTTGACTGTTACTATAGCAACTCAGGAAATGGAGTAATGAGGATCCAGTCTCATGCTCTGACCATGGGCAGGAAAATGAAGCAGGATCAAACAGGACTGAGGAACAAGCTCCTGAACAGTAGCTGGGGTTGTGGGTAACCGGATGTGACCTACTGGGAATTGTCACCCAAGACATGGCTTTTCTCTCGCTCTCAGATCCAAGATCACAACCTGCTACCCTCCTATTTACTTTTTTTCTACCTAATATTTTTCTCCCAGCATTCCCTCTTCCCCATTTCCATCAGCTAGCCCAGCATTTGTGTCCATGGTCAAGAACAGTTGTGTAGTTTAGATCTAGGAGGGGTGTTGGCTTGCTCTGGGATGGTCTTTCTGTGTGCTGTGAACATGTGTTGCTCTCATTGGTTGATAAATAAAGCTGATTTAGCCTATAGCCAGGCAGAATATAGCTAGGTGGGAAGGCCAAATGGAATACAGGGAGAAAGAAGGGCAGAGTCGAGGCAGATGCCAGTCAGCCGCCCAAGGAGCAACATGCCAGCAGACCGGTAACGCCACAGTCATGTGGCAATACATAGATTAATAGAAATGGGTTAATTTAAGATGTAAGAGCTGGGTAGTAATAAGCCTGAGCCATTGGCCAAACATTTATAAGTGATAGTAAGCCTCCAAGTCAGTTATTTGGGAAGCAGCTGCCAGGTATTTCAGAGTTGCTGGTGGGACAGAAACTTCCGTTTACACTGGCTTTTGTTTGGGACATCTGCAATCATTGTAGGGATGTGCTGCCCATTTCCCAGGGAAAGGAGACTGGCCATCATTCATTACCTTCAAGCAAGGAACCAAAGCCGATGAGGAGAGCTGACAGAGTTCCTGAGACCAGCACAGGGATGAGGTTGTTTCCTCTGCTCCTCTGTTCTGCTCCTTAAATATTTCCCATGGTGCTCCATTTCTCCAGCTCCATTTCCACAACTGTAGTTCAAACAAACATGATCTCCACCCCAGACTTCAGTAACCAACTGTGCCATCTGGCCACAGTCTCTAAGTAACATTCTCCAGTTGAGAGTGTCTCGGAAGGGAAACGGACTCTGCACAGCTCCCTTTCACTATTTGTATATGCTCCAATGGCTGGCATCTGTCTAGACCACAGGAGTCATCAAACTCCAGCTGTGGTGACAGGGCAGGGACTAAACCTTCTTTTCTCAAAGATGTTCCCCTAAGTCCCTCTCCCTGGTGGATCAGACTATGGACCTGCCGTGTTTTCACAGACACATGTGCACACACACACACACACACACACACACACACACACACACTGGCTCACTTCTGCCCCCATCAGATTCTTCACAAATGCCATTCTTTTAGGGACATCTTCCTTCCTCCCCGCTTTTCCCCCAAGCTTAATCAAGGGTCCTTATTGTTCTTTTTTTTTTTTTAGTAATAGCTTTCCTGAGATATAATTTACATACAATAAAGTTCACACTTTTAAAAGCATATAATTCGGTGTTTTTAATATGTTTATGAAGTTGTACATCTATCACCACTATCAAATTCCAGAATATTTGCCGGAGGCCAAAAAGAAACACTGTGGCTCCTGGCAGCCACTTTCCCACCCGTCCTGTGCCGTGTTACTCATCCTTTTCTACCTCGTGTCAAGGGTCTGGTTCTAAGTCACGGGTTTCATTACATTGTGTGTGTGTGTGTGTCTGTGTGATTATTGTGTCGCTTACTGTCTGTCAGTATTCCACAGAAGCAGGGCACACTCATTATTGTCCCTCCAAGGTGGAGTGTACTGTACCTCCCAGTCTAGACATTTGATAAGTGTTTATTGAATACAAAAAGGGAGGGAGAGGGTGGTGGGCAGGGAATCCAGAGACTGCAGGTACCTGTGCAAGAAACCAGATGGATTGCACCATTCAGTTCTTCTTAGTTCACTTTAATTCTTCCACAAAATAAGACCTAAAGATATGAGCCTACACGAGGGAGGGATTGAACGTGTGATCCTTCTCTGTGGCTATCTGGGGATTCTCATGGACTCCTCAGGATGGAATTTGTCTTCCCATTTTCTGCCTGTGTGACTCTTTGGATCTTGGATGTCCTCCAAAGACCCACATTTAATGGATGGCACCTCAGTCTAGTGCTAGTGGAGATGATGGGGACCATTAAGAGGTGGGACTGGGGGAGTTTTTAGGATATTGGGGTGCGCCTTTTAAAAGAAGCATCATTCTAGTCTTGTCCTGTGCCTCTCTCAGCTTCCGGGCTATCATATAAGGAGCACAGCCCCCCACCAGTGGCTGCCTGTGACACATTCCTTGCCACAGGGCCCAAAACAACCATGGGCGGAGCCAAAATACATCTTTTCTCTTTTGGGCTGCTTTATCTTTGGCATATTTTTATAATAGCAGAAAGTTGACTAACATGGCATGGCCAACTGGAAGGGCAAGCTGAATTTTCACATTTAGGAGTATAATGGTTACTTTTTTATTGCTGTGACAAAATACAATGTCCAAGAGTTACTTAGGGAAGAGAGAGGATATTTCAGAGAGTTGGAGTCCACCACGGCAGGAAAGGCAGCAGGAACAGGAAGCTGATTGATCACATTTTCATCTGTGCACAGGAAGCAGAGAGTGAGAACAGGGCAAAGATGATCTAGACTGCATCTACACAGGATGGCACCTGGAAGCGAAGTCAAAGGCAGCTTGGATAGTTTAATGAGACACTTCCTCCTTCTCAAAATAAAGAGCAAGAGGAGGTTGTGGGTATTGCTTCAGGGTAGAGTATTTGCCTAGCATGCTGAGATTCCATTTCCAGAGCCACAACAAATGAACAGTAAAAACTGCTTTCATTAAAAAAAGAAAGGAAGGAAGGAAGGAAGGAAGGAAGGAAGAAAGAAAGAAAGAAAGGAAGGAAGGAAGAAAGAAAGAAAGAAAGAAAGAAAGAAAGAAAGAAAGAAAGAAAGAAAGAAAGAAAGAAAGAAAGAAAGGAAGAAAGAAAGAAACTGTATATTTCTCATACTGGGTTGCCTTGTCCAGCCTTATTACAAGGGGAGGGGCTTAGTCTTACTACAACTTGATGTGCTGTGTTTTGTTGATATCCATGGGAGGCCTGCCCCTTTCTGAACAGAAACCAAGGAGGGGTGGATGGGTGGAGGCTGGGAGGAGAGGAGAGGAAACTGCAGTTGGGATGTAAAATAAGTCAAAAGTAAAAATGCCTGGCTCTCCCTCTTGAGTGCATCTTCATTAACAAGGGATCCCATGAATAAAGAAGGTAGCGGTGTCAGGCGGTAGTGGCACACGCCTTTAGTCCCAGCATTCAGGAGGGAGAGCCAGGCAGATCTCTGTGAGTTCAAGGCCAGCCTGGTCTACAGAGCAAGATCCAGGACAGTCACCAAGACTACACAGAGAAACCCTGTCTTGAGAAACCAAAACAAACAAAAAATAAATAAATATAAATAAATAAATAAGTAAATAAATAAATAAATAAATAAATAAATAAATAAATAAAGCCATGATTTCCATTCAGGAAAAAAACTAACATGTTAAATATTTTCTTATGCTCAGAACTGGGTAATCATGGAGGTGTTAAAACTTATTCAAGGGAGAAGTCAAGGAAAAACCATTTATCTAACAGGAAGATTGCGAAGATTGTGCAAAGGAGGGTGTGTGTGAGGGGGGGTCCGTTGAGCCTGTGCTGGCTAAGACATTCTTTCTCTTTAGATTAGAACCGGTTTGCATCCCTACCTGTCACCTATTCAATACAGTAAGATGGATCCCATGGAGTCAGTCTGTTCATAGAGGAATGTACTATCATTGTCCCCATTTTTCTATATATGAACCTACAACAAGTCATGCTGAGGACAAGCCACTTGGCAATCCAGCCAGGATGGCTTCCGGGCTGTCACTTGGAACGTCCCCTTCACACAGTCCAATGGAGGCAGGAGTCTAAGGGAGTCTAAGGGAGTCTGACGGAGTCTAAGGGAGTCTGACGGAGTCTAACGGAGTCTAACAGGGTGTTCTGCCACTTCTGCAATGTCGTGTTCACACCTCAGCTAGCAGTGGGGCAGATTTCTTTGTCCAGTCCTAATTTTTCAAAAACAGCTTTATTTTTACACCCCATGAAATGCACCTGTTCTAAGTGTTGGACTCAGCGATGATCAGGAAATGTACATCATGCCCATTGGTCAATTCTACCACAGGCAATGAGTTGTGGAGTTGCTTTTTCTCTATAGACTTGCCTTTTCTAACTATGATTTTTAAAACAAAAATACGTTGTAGAATATTATTTTAAGGTGTGTTACTTTTGTTTATGTTGCATTTGTTTAACTCTGTGGAGCTGTGTTACTGTGCCTGTCTAAAACACCTGATGGTCTAATAAAGAGCTGAATGGTCAATATATAGTCTAATAAAGAGCTGAACGGCTGGGGGCTGGAGAGATGGCTCAGAGGTTAAGAGCACTGACTGCTCTTCCAGAGGTCCTGAGTTCAATTCCCAGCAACCACATGGTGGCTCAAAACCATCTGTAATGAGATCTGGTGCCCTCTTCTGGCCTGCAGTCATACATGCTGTATACATAATAAATAAATAAATCTTAAAAAAAAAAAAAAGACCTGAATGGCCAATAGTGAGGCAGAAGAGAGAAATAGGTGGAGCAGGCAGGCAGAGAGAACAAATAGAAGGAGAAAATTGGAAGAAAAAAGGAAAGAGTAAGAGAACAAGGAGAGGAGGACGCTAGGGGCCAGCCACCCAGCCACACAGCCACACAGCCACACAGCCACATAGCCAGCCACAGAGTAAGAGTGAAAGTAAGATACACAGAGATAAGAAAAGGAAAAAGCCCAGAGGCAAAAGGTAGATGGGTTAATTTAAAGTTAAGAAAAGCTGACTTAGAAACAAACAAAGCTAAGACCAGGCATTTATAATTAAGAATAAACCTCCATGTGTGATTTATTTGGGAGCTTGGTAGCAGGACCCCCCCAAAAAAGCAAAAACAACCAACTACAAAAATATGTATTTATTAGAATAATGGTTAGAAATTAAGGAAAAATAAAAAACCTCCCATATTCCCACAACTATCTTTTAGAAAATAACTTTATTATTTTTAATTGTATGTGTATAATTTTTAATTGTATGTGGGTTAGTACCATGAGTGGAGATGCCTGAAGAGGCTAGAAGTGTTGGATCCCTCTGGAGTTGGAATTACAGTTGGTTGTGAACCACCTGATGTAGATGCTGTAAATCAAACTCAGGTCCTGTGAAAGAGCAGTACATGCTCTTAACCACTGAGCCATCTCTCCAGCCCCCAAGTAATAATCTTTTTGAAGTTCCTATAAGTATCCATTCTCCACACCCGGTCTCTGACATTTTCACCTCATCTTAGAAGCCACACTGCATTTCTTAAAGGTAGAAATGCTTGTTTTTCCTCCCACACCAAAGTTGAATTGAGTTGCTACATATCTTAGAATCCTGACAAAAGAGTACCCTGACCATGGACTGGAAAGATAGCTCAGTGGATAAGAATACTTACCGTCGACGCAGAGGACCCAAGTTCAGTTCCCAGCACCCAAGCTGGATAGTTCACAACCACCTGTAACTCCAGTTCCAGGAGATCTGATGCCCTCTTCTAGCTTTTGAGTGTCCTGCACACTCATGTGCACAAACCTACACACAATTAAAAAATAATAAAACCTTAAAGAGTCCAAACAATGAAAAAGAGCATCCTAATCATTCTATTGTGTAATGTTAGTCAGAATTCCTTGAGGCCTTAACAGTGTGAAATCTCATCTTAACCAATTCCTTCCCTGGGTCTAGCCAAGTCTCAGGTCTGGAACGGAAGGGCATCCCATCCTTCTTGGACACTCTTGGCCACCAACTCCAGCACCTGTGCTCTTGCTGTCTTGGGGAGCTCTCTAGAACCTGTGCTTCTGTTTTTCTAGACAGTTCTGTCTGTCCTTAGAAAGACAGCCCCTGCTTGTTAGAGCCAAGTCATTCTGAACACCGACATGAAGAAATCACGCGGTGTGTGGTCTATTGTACATGATTTCTCTCACGAGTATCATTTTTAGTTTAACCGTGTTTTAGTATCTCTCAATGGCTCAGTCCTTTTCTTCCTAGGTAAGCATTCCATTGCATAAACATAACAGACTTTACTTTCTTAATAGCTGGTAAATATTTGGGTTGCTTCTACTCTGGAGCTACTGTGACCATATGCTAGCATGAACATTTAGATATATGTCTTCGTATGGGAGTATGTTTTTACTTCATTGTGTGATACCTAGAATTGCTAGATCATATAGTAAACATATTTTTTAAATTAATAGTTTTATTTGTATGGATAGGCCAACGGATGAAAAGAGGACTGTCGTTTTGTTTGTTTGTTTTTGTTTGTTTGTTTGTTTTTACAGTCTTCCTCTCCTCCCAGTTCCTCCCTCCCCCCTCCCTCACTCCTCCTGCTCTGTTCCTCTTCAGGAAGGCCTCCCATGGATATTAGCCAGCCATGGTATATCCAGTTGCAGTGAAGACTAGGAAGCTCCTGAGAAGAGAACTGTCTTCCAAAAGAGCTGGTTAGAGTATGTGAGAAAGACCCCAGGCTTGGTCAGGAGCAGGCTAGCTTAGCTGCGGGCAGTGAGCAAGAGTCTGCTTTGTGTTTCAACTGTGGTTCAGGTCAGGGAAGATAAGCAGATTTAGGACTGGCTGGTTTGAATAATTTCAGACAAATCTGAGGGTACAAGGGCTGCCTGCAGTTATCTAGTATGCAGCACCGAGGTGGCAGTCAAGGGGACGGTGGTTCCTTGTGATGGCTCTACCACACAGGGATGATTAGTAATTGCATGGTCTTAGTGATACAGTAATGTCGGATTCAGCCAGAATTCTATTTGGGTTTTGGTGTTGTCCTGGAACTCACGATGTAGCTGAGGAGGACTTTGAACTTCTGAGCCTCCTACCTTTGCCTCCTGGGAGATGCTGGAATTACTGGTGTACACCAGCTGGTCCAGCGCTAAGGACGGAACCCAGAGCTTTGCACATGCTAGACAAGCGCTGTACCAACTGAGCTGCATTTCCAGCACCACGGTTTTTTTTTTGTTCTGGGATAAGGAGAGGAAGTGGGAGGTGGTAACATAACAGATTGAGTTATCATCTATTGAAGAGGAAGTTAATGGTTTCAGATGAATAACTCACTAAATAACAGTGTAAGAACATTACTGAGAAAATGTGAAGATATATGCCAGGTGATTTTTAAAAATTAAATTAGGTCCAAATTAAAATTAAATTGCTTTGGGAGAACAGGGGACATATTTTCATTGAGACCTTTCAACCATATTTTAAGCGCCTACTATCTGCTAAGTACATACCGCTCGGCCCACAAGACCCCCACAATCAGAGGCCGCTCTCTCCTGAAGAGATGCGTGCAAGCATGGAAGAGCCCTTTCCCGCTTCCCAGGGTCCATCACTGCTTCTTCATGCCCATCAGTCAATCTCACCCCCTCTACTGGCATCCTTCCTTCAGCTGATAACCATGAGCAAGGACTCCCAGCTTGGCAAACTGACCGGCCAACCTTGGCTTCGTTCCCTGGATTCTGAGCTCATTCCTTGGCTCAGAGTATCGCTGGGATGCTATCCACCACTAATGAGCCCTCTTTAGGATTGGTTCCAGGACCTCCCGCATACGGTACTTGCTGGGCACTTTTGTATACCACAGCTCGGGAACACAATGCCTGCCCTGATACGGAAATAGACATTTAGAGGTCAGAAGTACAATAACTTGAATACAGAGGGGAGAGTCAAAAAGCTGACGCCAAAGGGTGGCTGCCCCACTGTTGACAGGGGAAGTAAAACAGGGGACATATTTGGCTTTGGACACACGATGAGGTTTACAGAACTGGTCGTAAGGCACAGTGGGAAGATTAATCATGACCCAGATACATTTTGATATAATGCAAAGGGCTTTGGAGTTAACACATACTAGACTGGCATCTTGGCTCTCTCCTATTCACCGAAGGGCTTTGGCAAGTGACTTGATTTCAGGTTTTTTGAGCCTCAGTTTTGCCATCTGAAAAATGGGTTTTTTAAGGAGCTTGAGAGATGACTCAGCAGTTAAGAGTACTTGCTGCTCTTCTAGAAGGGCTGGATTTAATTCTCAACACCCACATGGTGGCCCACAGCCACCTGTAAATTCTAGTTCCAGGGGGTCCAATGTCATCTTTTGGCCTCTGTAAGCATTTGGCATGCATATGGTATACAGACATGCATGCCGGCAAAACACCCATATACATAAAATAAAACTGTATGTATGTACGTATGTTAAAAATTCCAACTTCTTGTTCTTGACCCAGACTGCTCTTGTATACACCGCCCTCAAAGAATTCCTCTGTGGAACTGAGCCAAAATCATCTCCATGGGCATTAGTGTGGTTATGAGTGCCATTGTTTCTTCTGTCTGTTTCCTCATCGTAGAGACACCCCCTAATCCTTTTACATGGATCCTCACTTCAGGAACTGCTTCCGGGAGTCCCCACTAAGGCATTGGGTCTGCTTTTTAGTTTTTGTTCTGAGCACATGGAATCGAGTAGTTGGGGTGGGGGTGGGTCAGCAGGGCTAGCTGAGCCGTTCTCAGGCCGAGAGCCAAATTGCCAAGATGAAATTCTTCAGAAAGCTCATCTCCCTCTTGTGGCAACCGATCACATGGCAGATGGTTGGCGCTCCATCTTCCTGGATTCTGAAAGAATTTGTTTGGGCCTCAGCTGTAATTTAAGACAGTGAAAAACAAGCTCCTATTGTGTTAAGCCTAGCTTAACCAAGGGTTGTTAGTTTAGCAAGGGTTGTTACTGTTCCAGCTTACCAAGGATTGTTACTGTAGCATACTTGAACACATCCTGACAGGTACAGATGGTGAGAGAGATATCTAAAATTCCTGATATGGACTATGGGATGGAATGCTATTAACATTCTTTGGGGTTAAGAAAAGGAACCAGATGGCGGGGGTGCACGCCTTTAATTCCAGCACTCGGGAGGCAGAGGCAGGTGGATCTCCATGAGTTCAAGGACAGCCACACAGAGAAACCCTATCTTGAGAAACTTACAAAAGAAAAGAAAAAGGAGAGAGTTGAGTTTTGTTTGTTTTTTTTGTTTGTTTGTTTTTGTTTTGTTTTTTTCGAGACAGGGTTTCTCTGTGTAGCTTTGCGCCTCTCCTGGAACTCACTTGGTAGCCCAGGCTGGCCTCGAACTCACAGAGATCCACCTGGCTCTGCCTCCCGAGTGCTGGGATTAAAGGCGTGTGCCACCACCGCCTTTTTTTTTTTTTTTTTTAAGACCAAGAATTAAATGCAGTCTTACACAGTTTGAGTTTGAGATGTTTTTGTAGATCAGCAAACTGAGATGTCTGAAAGACAGTTGGTAGGGAGCTCTAAATCTCCAAAAAGTGACCAGAGTTGGAAATAACACTTGAAGCATCGTTGAGACCAGAAAATAGAGACAGAAAGCCAGGACCACGGGGAAAGAGGAGTGTATACATACCAGTGAATACCATTAACAAATTTAAAAAGGAGAGCTGGGCTTCTTGGTCAGAGAAATAAGGTGTGTGCATTCTGCCATGATTCTAACTTGCAGAAAGAAGTACATTTATTCCTTCAAGAGGAGTTCTCAGAGTCCACATGTCGTTTCTACCAGAGTAACTTCAGAATAAGGATTTCATGGCCCTAAGTTTTGGGGTAGTGCAGACAATCTTCCTGGGGCGTCATTTCTGGGGATAGAATTCAGATATAAATTGGATGTCAGAAAAGGCTACATATATTCTCCAGCAAGCTTTGCAAACCCCAGGAATGTGCTAAAGCAGAAACTAGTCCTGGAAACTACATGCTTAGTCAGCATTCCCTGCCAGACAGAAACCCACCTGACCCCATGGGAAGGGAGTCCCAGTCGGACTAGGTCAGGCATGGCTTTCCTATGGCTTTGGAACTCTCCCAGCATTCCCTTGGGCTGTCCAACCCGTCTGGTGAAGCTCTGGGGCTGCTTGCCTGTCTTCATCTCCACGGGTTTGGACAGGGCCGCTCTGTACTTGGCGGCGTTCTCCCTGCATGGTGACCACTGCTCCTTTTGTTCAACGTTGCCAACAGCACGACAATGTCTTCCATAGAGCGGAAGGGAATAACTGACCACAGAGGAGCCTGGGAGTGACTTTCATCAGTAAGAGTGACACAGTGACGTCGCAAGATGACAGCAATACTTAGACAATGTGGTATGGATGGCTTTATTTCATAGAACAGCCAATCAGCTCAGTTCACTGAACAGACAGGGCCTTCTGTAAAACTTTCATTCATTTGTTGGGGCCTGGTAAATTTTATGAAAGAAAGAAGTATAATTCTGCCATGTATGTGAAATACAGCATTTGAGAACAACAAGTGGCCATAGGGGAAAAAAATTAAAAATTAATAAAATAATAAAATTTAAAAATTAATAGAATAAAAAATTAAAATGATATTTAAGTTCATAGTGCTTCCTATTTGCTAAGCATTGAGGGTGTTGGTTTGTCTGATAGGGGTAGTTAGCTGAGTGTGTGTGTGTGTGTGTGTGTGTGTGAACTTGCATACATGTGTGTTATGGTTTGGGGGCTCAAACGTGGGTCCTTGATCATGTTGGCAAGCACACCACAACTGAGCTACGCCCCCATTCCTCCACACTATTTTAAGTATATTAAAATGTATCCCAATTAAATGCACATATTAACTTGTTTGATAATATTATCTTAATTTTATAGAGGAAGAAACTGAGAAGCCGGAAGCAGAAAGGGCCACGAGCCAGAAGATTATTTCAAGGGATGGAGCAGAAAAGGAGGATGGAGCGGAGGACAGGGGGAGGAGAAGAGAAGAGATGAGGGGAGGAAGTGGAAGGGATTTAAAAAGCAAAACAATACAAAGAACCCAATTAAGAATTGGAGCCTGGCGGTGGTGGCACACACTTTAATCCCAGCACTCCAGAGGCAGAGGCAGAGGCAGAGGCAGAGGCAGAGGCAGAGGCAGAGGCAGAGGCAGAGGCAGAGGCAGAGGCAGAGGCAGAGGCAGAGGCAGAGGCAG
>CABHPH010178836.1:0-15172 GCA_902168325.1 Peromyscus nudipes | reverse complement strand
AATAAATAAATAAATAAATAAATAAATAAATAAATAAATAAATAAATCTTTAAAAAAAAAAGTCTAAAAGTTCAAAGTTTCTTCTGAGATTCATGCAATCTCTTAACTGTAATCCCCTGTAAAATCAAAATCAAAAAACAAATCACATACTTCCAACATGTAATGGTACATGATATACATTATTATTCCAAAACATAGGGAAGGAAGCATGATGAGAAAATACTGGACCAAAGCAAGACCAAAAACCAGCTGGGCAAACTACAAACTCTGTATCCCCATGTCTGATGTCAAAACGCTCTTCAGATCTCCAACTCCGTTCAGCTTTGTTGACTGCAATGTATTTCTTTCTCCTGGGCTGGTTCCACTCCCTGGTAGCAGCCCTCCTTGGCAGATATCACATGGCTCTGGCCTCTCCAATATCATGGGTTCTCCACTGCAATCCAGGCTTCACCTTCACAGCTTCACACAATGGCCTCTCTGGTCCTCCATTCAGGGACACCCCTGACACATGCCTGGCCTCAGCAGCTTTCCTTAGTCATGGAGGAATATTCCATAACCCCTTTCTTCTGTCCTTGACATTAAAGTCAGAACCATGTGGCCAAGGCTGCCAAGTTCTGCTGCTTGCTAGGACTGGAACATGGCCCCCTTGTTCAATGACATCTTCACCAGCTTTTTGTCCTTCACTGCCTGAGCTTGGCTGTTCTGGAACTTGCTTTGTAGACCAGGCTACCCTCAAACTCAGTGACCTGCCAGCCTCTGCCTCTGGAGTGCTGGGATTAAAGGTGTGCCCCACCATACCCGGCTCTAAGATTTTCTTTAATTCCTTTTCACAAGTTGGAAACTTAGCTGGGTGGGATCTTGCCCTGAGGTCACCACTCGCTTTATTCCATTTCTTAAATCTGTTTATCTCCTTGAACACAGGACTTAGCTCCATTCTACTTCCTAGTGCTCCTTTCCTCCTCAAATTTTACATTTTATAATTTACCCTGCTCAGCTTGCTCCTTTTCATTATAAATCTTCATTAGAGTTACCACTAATAACCACATGACAGAGTCTATATGAGGCTGTTTTGAGATTTCTTCTCCCAATGGAATCAATCCAAAACGCTCACTTTAGCCTCAAGCAGACTCTTCAGACAAAGGCAAGAGACAGCCTCATGCTTCACCAAAATATCACCAGAAAGATCTCTAGGCAACATACTAAAATTCTTCTCCTCTGAAACCTCTTGAGCCAGTCTCCCAAAGTTCAAATAATTCTCGGGACCATTATCTTCCATCTTCCTACTAGTATGGACCATTATGCAGTGCTTAAAGCATTCCACTGCTTTCATAACCCAAATACCAAAGTCCGAATTTCTAGGAAAAAAAAAACAAAAAACACATGCTCAAGTCTATCACAGCAATACCCCAGTCTCTAGTGGCAACTTCTGTCTTAGTTAGGGTTTCTATTGCTGTAAAGAGACACCATGACCATGGCAACTCTTATAAAGGAAAAACATTGAATTGGGGTGGTTTACATTTTTCAGAGGTTTAGTCCATCATCATCATGGTGCAACATGGTGAAGTGTGAGCAGACACGGTGCTGGAGACGTAGCCAAGTGTCCTAACATCTGAACTTGCAGGCAACAGGAAGTAGTCTGTGTCGCTGCACCTGGCTTGAGCAAATATGAGACCTCACCAACAAGACCATATCTATTGCATCAAAGCTACTGTTAATCCCACCAGCCAAGAATAAAACCACTACCACAATTTGAAGCCAAATTTGAAACAAGCTCTAATTAGATATTGTCTGGGTGGATGGGCTCTGGCCAGGTCCATCTCTCGGTTTCCAGTAAATGGCCCTGAATCAGGGTTTACAGCGGCTTAATTATTTCCCATCAGGTCCAATCAGGGGCAAGCATACATCCTAAAGTACCTCCAGCCTACATCCAATCAGGGGCAAGCATACCTCCTGACTATTTCCACCCTGTGAACCTCCCGCCCACATGTGATCAAGCACATCCAGCGCAAATGGGTCAAACTAACTTGTTTTTAGGGGAGTGAAAAACACATGACTTGTTATCTCCCATAAACAATAGACTCCATCATTTCAGGAACTGTCTGTCCTTGGGCAAGGGGCTTGCAGATTAGAGGCCTTTTTGTTTCACAGATCTCTAAGGCATAGTAATTAAAACTTAAAATTTAACTTTGGCTCTCACACCACACCTCCTAATAGTGCCACTTCCTTTGGGGGCCATTTTCTTTCAAACCACCACACTGGGGCATCCTTATTTTATTTCCTCCCCAAAGTAGTAAAAGATGAATTAAACTCTCAAGCAAAATGGTATTTTAAAAAACTGGCAAAGATATGATTTTCAAATGTAATTATAATTAAGACTACTTAGGAGGATACAGGACTATCTCAGTAAAGTACGTGTCACTCAATCATGAATGAGCACCTGATGCTGATCCACAAAACTCACTCTTTAAAACCTGAGCATGGTGGCACGTATTTATACCCCAGGGTTTGGGGGGTGAACACAGGATTCCCTGAGGCTTTCTAGATAGCCTAGTCTACTTAATGAGCTCCAAGTCAGTGAGAGGCCCTATCCTAAAAAACAAGGTGACCAGCTCTTGATATCTGAAGCTTCATCTAGCTTCTACTAATATGTACACATGCATGAATGCATATGTTAGCAAACAGGCACACACACACACATACACACACACACACACACAAAACCAGCAAAATTTTTAGATTTTCTTTTACTTTAATCTAGTTTATTTTTCCTTTATGTGTATGGGTGTCTTGCTTAGTATGTATGTCTGTGCATTGCATCAAGTATGTGCAATGTCCTTAGAGACCAGAGAAGAATATCAAATCTCCTGGGACTGGAGTTACAATTAATGGTAAGCAGCTGTGTAGGCGCTAGGAATCAAAACAGGTCCTTTGGAAGAGCTGCCTGTGCTCTTAACCACTGAGTCACCTCTCCAGCCCCCAAATTTTAATATTTAGAGCCGATTTGTGTTGAATTTGTGTTGTAATATAATCAATAAGCTGTACATCAAATGCATGGCATTTTTATTATACTAAAGCAATGGTCCTTCTTAAGGAGAGAGTGGTTTTGCAATCCAAAAGAAACTTGGCAATGTCTGAAGGTAGTTTTGATTGTAAAGGGATACCTTTAGTAGATTGAAGACAAGAGCCCAGGAGTATGACCAACCATCTTCCCAGGCACAGCACAGTTACCAGGAGCCCAGGAGTGTGACCAACCATCTTCCCATTCACAGCACAGTTACCAGGGACCTTGAAGTCCCCTCTTTGGGTTCTCAGTCTCATTAGTAAAAAGAACTTAAAATGGACTCAGAAGGAAGTTTGAAGACTTTTTTTATTGGCATTTGAAAGAAAAACAATAGGGCAGGCAAGTTGCTAATCTCGGCACCTTCCTAGAGAAGGGAGGTAGAGAAGAGAAAGCATGCCTTTTTAGTTAGGTATAGATATCATCAAGCATTATATGATGTGTAAGCTGTGTCAAGGCAAGGGGGTAGGAACTTCAGCAAAAGAATGAGAAAGCCCAGATCATCAGAAAAAGCATGCCCAGGGTCTGGCTAGGATCTGAAAGAAAGAAAAAGAGAAACAAAGGAGGGAGGAAAGTGGGTTTCCCTTTTCTGAGTACTTTATAAAAAGAGGACAGACTTAGCAGAGCTACATGATGGCAGCTTCATAAGTGACTACACCAGGGAAGAAAAGTATGTTATCTTTTAAAGGAGATAATTATTCCTCCCGTCTCTTTTGCATAGCCTTCCTAGGTCAGGTGATTGATATCCCAGCTAGATTAACTTTTTTTTTGTAGTTTTTGTTTGTTTGTTTGTTTTTTGTTTTGTATGTTTTGGTTTGGTTTTTCGAGACAGGTTTTCTCTGTGTAGCTCTGGTTGTCCTGGAATTCACTCTGTAGACCAGGCTGGCCTTGAACTCACAGAGATCCTCCTGCCTCTGCCTCCCTGAGTGCTGGGATTAAAGGTGTACACCACACCCAGCTGCTGGATTAACTCTTAAGGAAGAAAAAATAGTATGTAATATTATAATCTTTAGAGGGCCAGAGGTATTCTATTCTTTTGACTAGACCTTAAGGAACGGTAAAGCGTTTATCTTTCTAGTGTTACCAGGAAAGTTTGAGGTGGGGTCCAAAGGTCCAGTGGCCTTCAAGGCTACCGTAACACCGTCATAAAGAATCACCCGATTCAGGTGCCAGTGGTGACAAGGCTGATAAAGCCAGATGTGGTTGGAATGCTGGGGCACAACACTGGAGCTGATCATTGGAAAACTGAAGAGAAATTAACGCAGTGAGTAAATAGGTCAAAGGCAATCCTGTCTTTCACCTCTGTCTTTGAGGACCACAAAGGGAAAAATACATGGCAGGAGACATTGTTAGATCCTCGTTTATGGACAGCCAGTCAGAAGGCAGCAGCACCATAATGACAGTTTAGTCCATAAGCTCTGTAGGCAGTGTCCCGTGCTCACAATCCATCCAGTTCTTCCACTTTCTAAATCTGGCAGTTTGCGGCCTCACCTCTGGCCTCTCAGTTCTTCGGCAATAAAACAAAGGTAACGACAGCAGGCATCTCAGTGCAAGGTTGAAATCACTTACTGTCGTTACAGCATGGGGCTTGCAAAAAGCATGGTATGGGTTTTTGCCATTTGCTGATATTGTTTTTTTGTCGTTGTTTGATTCTTTTGAGGCAAGGTCTTGATATCCAGCTCTGGCTAGCCTAGAACTTACTATACAGACCAGACTGGCCTACAACTCACAGAGATATGTCTGCCTCAGCCTTGGCCTCTGTCCAGTGCTGACATTATAGGTGTGTGCCTTAGTTTTGTAAATATTGTTCTTATCACACTTGTCATTCTTCATAGAGAAGAATACTGAAATTTAGAGAAGCATAGAGAAGAGAGCACAGGGACAATATGTCCATCTAACTGGACTAGATGCCATCAGACCCAGGCTGAGACATGCCTGCATAGTTCAGCATCAGAAACTTTCCCAAAGGCAAAAGAGTTGCCAGAGTGTCTCCTGAAAGCTCCACCAGGGCAAATTATTTAGCCTGTAAAGTTGTTTACACAGTTTTATAGATGAGGATAATTGAGGCCTACCCAATCAATAGACTTGTCCACAGTTAAGTAACTAATTTCATTCTGAGTCAGTCCACATCCAAAGGAAGGTTGAGAATTCAAAATGGAGGAGATCCCATTTTAAAAGATAAAGACATATTCCTCACTACCAAGAACAAATAGAAATAAGGTATCAAATCTTCTAGAAGAGCTAGTCAATTGTACTTCCACAATTTCGGTGAGGTGATTTGCTGAGTCACCTAGACTCATCTTGCATCTTAGATGATGAAGCTGGTTTTTAGTATATTTAGCGAAGCCTTGGAACTGCCTGTTAAATCCCCTCAGGGGTTCCCAGGCCTCAGTCACTGGTCCATTAGTGACTGGACTTTGACAGAATACAAACAACAGGAAAAGTGAAGATAAATCTTTAGAGGACTGTCTATTCTACGCTGATTTTCCTGTGTGGAAAATCAGATGACTTGCAACTAATTGTTTGTGTGCAAAAGCTCTTGGCAGCATGGCCAACAAAAGCAATGGACAGTGTGTCTGCTCCAAGCAAACACGTCAGCTCATGCGTGCAGCAGGTCCTTATGATCAGAACGCTGGTCATGTGAGATGAATGCTTTTTAGCTCCACTTCAGCAGGCTTTTCCTGTGAACATAATGTCTGTCCTGCTGAGCACAAGGCTGCCAAGGCAGAGCCACAGGTGGCCATGACTTGGCAAGTGATAAAACAGCAGCTCCCTGAACACAGCAAGAGAGGAACAGGATTTTCTGTCTGGGTTTTGATGCCTACAGACAGTACAAAGAGTTTCTCCTTGGAAACCTAAACTTCTCAATTAAACATAAAGCCCAAAACATAACCCTGAATGACTGAATCCATATTCAACAGTTGGAAACTTAGACAAACAAAGTAAAATAACAATAAAAAGATTTAGGAACTTTTACTCAAGTAACTGAATTTTTAAGCTATACAATGACATTTTTGCTAAATAACAAATGACTGACTGTCTTCTTGTACCTTTTTGCTCATTTTTTTCTTTTATCATTGGGGACCAGCAAATATTTTTATTCTCTGACTTTCAAGAAATGTCATGCAGAATGCTTGCACAGAGAATTTTTCAAGTGCTGGTAAAAACTTCACTTTCTGTGTCTCTCAGTCACAATATACAGCTAACAGGAGGAGGCTCACCAGAAGCCATTGACGTAACAGTACCAATCTTTCTACTCATTCCACCAACAGTGTGTTCTTCACGTCATTTTTATCCATCAGTCTGCTTCTGTCCAAACTCTTGATGTCCTCATGATATAAATTCAAAATTTACTTCAGCTGCTGCTTTCACATTTTCCCTGCATAATGCACTGTATGTTACCCCATAACACTGTGTATCTCACCTATAAACAGTTCAAATGAATATGTATGCATAGGTATATATATATCTATATATATTAGGTACAAATATGTGCATATACATCATATACATCTATATATAATGTCAAGCATCTGAGCGCACCCTTGCTCCCGTAGCTGAGTATCTGTTTGCTAAACCTGTTCCTTGGGGTTTATAAATTCCAGCTTCCAAGATGCAGCAATGGAGAACCAAGGCCAACACCAAGAAAGCTGTGGGCTCTGCTTCTTTAGGAGCTAGCTAGATGGAACAAGTTCAGCCCACCATTTTCTTCATCCCTAAAACAGAATAAACTGTAGAGCTATTATCCAGAGTCATCATTAAGATTGGTTGAGGTCATGAACATCATGGCATCTTTTAAAGACATGCAACTGGTGCTTTAGGGATTTGTTTTTTTTTTTTCAATTTTTAAAATAAGTTTTACTTTATTTATGTGAGTGTTTTGCTTGCATGTATGTATATGTCCACCATGTACATGCCTGGTGCCCCCAGAGGTCAGGAAAAAGCACTGGATTCCTTGGAACTGGAGTTATAATTGTGAGCAGCCATGTGGGTGCTTGGAATTGACAGAAGAGCCAGTGTTCTTAACCTCTGAGCCATTTCTCAAGGCCTGCAATTGGTATTTTTGTATCATAAGAATCTCCATTTCATAAAATTAAGTGATTTCATTGTTTAAAGGACACTTAGTATAAACTAGTCAAATGTATACTTCAATTTAAAACTCTGTTCTTATTCTTTAGCCAATGAGCTATAAATTTTTTACTTGAATACTGTTCATGATGGGAGGGAGTCCTTGGTCTCTGAAACCAACACACTCCAATCTTGAATAACTTTTAACCTTTAATAACCTTAATAACCTTTAACCATGTAGTATAAAAACAATGTGCCATCTCTGACATGGATTATAAACTGACAACTTACCATATGTATATCAGGAAAAGTCTACGTACATGCTTCCTTGATTGTTATTGGCAAATGGTAGTCTATTTAATTATGTTCAAGTCTCCAACTGAAAAGAAAAACTACTAAAAATCATACCACATTTCTGATATTTTAACTCCTAAATTCTGAGACAATCCAGAGTTTACCAGCAAATAATCTCTGCATTCAACAAATCTAAATTTAACTTTAGAATAGTTAAAAGGTAAAACAAAAAGAAGTCCTAAGGAATAAAGACCAAAATGAATTTTTGTGTAATTGTAACTATCAGAGGTGATAAGCATATGGAAAAGAGCTAGGGTATGAATTATCAGGAAAATTTAGATTAAACTACAATTGTCTATCAAGACACATAGAACAGAACTTTAGAGTCAAACCATTGATAATACACAGCAATGCCGAACATGTGGGGCATCTGAAAACCTCACTCACAGCTGGTCAGAATGGAAATCCATGTCATTTTGTGGTATATATTTAAACCAAAAATACCATTGTCAAACAAGCCTAACACCAGAAATGATGGGGGTTTTCTCCACCAGACGAAATGCATAAAAATGTATGCAGAAGCTTTATTTATAATTATGATAATTGAATTCGGGCTCAAATGCCTATCATCTGTAAATGGATAAATTGTGAGATATTTGTGATGCACAATAATGAAAGGATTAATGTACCTCTACAGACAGACCTCATACTCAAGGGTATACAGCAAAGTCATAAACCTCATACTCAGGGGCAAAGAAGTCTCAGAACAAAAAGTAATACATAATTGCATGGCTTGTATTCTTAAATTTTGCTACTCTACGAAGAATCATCCAAGCATCTCAGACTTACGATACTCTCCATTATTTTACTTTTCCTTCTTGAATTTACTTCTAGGTAAAATATATTTAGCCTTTCTTCTTGTGTCCATTCTTTCCCTTAGGATCTTTCTTTGTACATTTCCTGGGCTAAGTCCTCAGCTTAATTTGTTTGTTTGTTTGGTTTTGGTTTTGTTTTTTTTGACAGGGTTTCTCTGTGTAACTTTGTCTGTTTCGGAACTTGCTCTGTAGACCAGGCTGCCCTCAGACTCAGAGATCTGCCTGCCTCTGCCTCCTGAGTGCTTGAATTAAAGGTGTGTGCTACCATGCCTGGACTGTCAGATTAAAATTTTAATACAGCTTTTTTGTGTGTAGTGCTGGCGACTGAATCCAGGGCCTGATACATGCTAGGCAAGCAGTAGATCACTGGGTTGCATCCCACCATTTATAAATGTATTTAAAGGAAGTTCAAGTGTAACTTACAGTGACTAGGGTGATAACAATGGCTGCCTTTGGATAAGCATAATGGGGCCTTCTAAGGTGGGTGCTAGGGAGAGTTGATGTTAATACAATACACAGTTGTTACTCTGTATAGTGGTTATACAATGTCTGCATTTACACAAATAAATTTATTTTTATATTTAAGAATTGTGCACAGAAAAACCTCCTACCAGCAGGGGTTTGTTGCTTCAAAATAATGTAATCTATGCTGTAACTCATCTAATCAGAAAGAGTTGCCAAAGGCTTCCTGTGAGTTAATTACTGTGTTTGTAGATGGGATGCTGCAGATGTCTATGTCTTGGCAGAAAGAAAGTACACCTCGTTCTTCTGAGCACCCTCCGCTTACCTAATCCAAAAGCTCACAAAATTCACTGCAACGTTTCTCGCTGATGGAATAATTCTTCAAAAATAAACACATTAGAAACAGTAGTTGCTTTACCCACAACTAAGGCAAATTAGACATGACTTGGTTCAAGAAACATAACATTGAAAGGTGTGGCCCTGTAATTCATGGAATTCTATTACAAACTCTAAATAAAATGGCTTGGAGCACTCATGAAAACTGAGTTCTATAAAGAAAGAAGTCACTTAAAAAGCATGTGAAAAGTGTATACCTGAGCATCTTGGCCTCCTAGCTAATGGCAAAAATGGCATGTTCTTGGGGATTTTACTAATTTCCTGAGGCTGATAATGTTTCCTGAAGGAAGGGGTTCATCCTCAAACCTCCCCCTTCTCTGAACACACTCAACACATTCACTAGTTCAGATTGTCCTAATAGCATTCACCCGCCTTAGAGGGATGGATGGAAAATGAAACAAATCTCGTTGGCTTTAGTTTGGTTTGATTTGGTTTTTGTTTTGTTTTGTTTTGTTTTGTTTTGTTTTGTTTTGTTTTGTTTTGTTTTAGATACATTTATTTTATGTTGTGTGTATGAGTGTTTTGGCTTGCATGTATGTATATGCACCACATGTGTGACTGGCTCACTCAGAGGGCAGAAGAGAGTTTCGGATCCCCTGGGCCTGGAGTTACAGACAATTGTGGGCCTCCATGTGGTGCTGGGAACTAGACACAGGCCTCTGCAAGAGCAATGGATGCACTTAACTGTGAGCCATCTATCCAGCCCAGGTCCTGAGCAACAAGTGCTTGAACCACTAGACCATCTATCCAGGCCCTAATTTTGCTGCTCTGTGGTTAATAAGATAAAAAGTAAAGAAACGCAGAGAAAACCAATTAGTTGTCCAGAAAATCTACTGCTTTACGTAAAAGAAGTGAAATGAGGGGCAAAATCGTGAGTTCTCTCCAGGAGATAATTTTCAACTGAGTGGAAACAGACACCACTTGGGTAAAGAAGGAGAAGGCTCCTTTACAGAGCTGAGTGCTTCAACTTTCACTGCAGCCCTGTGATGTGACTTGAGTGGGCACATCAGGGACAGATAGCGTTGTAGATGTAACCAACCATCTTATTAAATAAGAAACACAGAGCCAATGTAAAGATAAAAGCCCAAGAGGTCAGAGCTAAGAGTCTTACCACTTTCCGCCAGCTAGCCTCTCCCGCCAAGAGACCTCTCCGAAAAGGACTACTTCCTGTGCGTTTGCCTTTAAATAAGAGTTCTGTTCTGCCTTCTCATTGGTTGTAAACCCAACTACGTGACTGCCTCGTCACTGCCTGTCTGTACAGACCTCCAGGTCTTCTATGTGGTATTGAGATAAAGGGCGTGTGTCTCCAATGCTGGCTGTATCCTTGCACACACAAAGATCTACCTAGTTCTGCTTACCAAGTGCTGGGATTAAAGGCGTGCACCACCACCGCCCTGGCTATCGCTATGGCTTGCTAATAGCTCTGACCTCTAGGCAACTTTATTTATTAACATACAAATAAAATCACATTTCAGTACAAATAGAATACCACTATATAGCGTTTTCAAGACACACACAGAAACTGTGCCCCATGGCAGAGCGACTAACCTGTTTATTTTTGTCTGTGTGGTTTTTGGTTTTTTTCTTTTTGAGACAGGGTCTCATGTAGCCCGAGCTGGCCTCCAGCTCAGCTCACTATGTAACCAAGGTTGGGCTTGAACTCTTGGTCCTCCTGCTTCCCTACCCATGTCCTGGAATTACAGACGTGTGCTACCACGCCCAGGGGCTTTACAGTGACTGACGTTTAGAAGGGTTCTGATTTCCACCTGAACGGAAGTCTTAGGTGTGTGGGCTGATTCTAAGGCACAAGGTGACTTCCCACACCTTAACGATGGAGCTTGTTCCCAGCTCCACCTCTGTCTACCTCAGCTCCTGCTCTCCATGTCCCACCAGTGTTCTGACCGGTTTTAATTTGCACGTAGGAAAGGTTAAGGCTCTCATTCCAGAATTGACTCCAGGTCTTCTGTTTTTATTCAAATAAACATTGTAGTAATATTTCTTCTTCTGCAGTGCACAGCATACTATGATAGGTCTGAAAGACTACAAAGGAAACAGATTCTCTGAGAGAATAGTGACAGAAATATAAAGAGATGGTCTGAGACAAGGGACAACAGGAAGGTTTAAGCGGTTATGGTATGTAATTCATCTTCTATGGCAACCTGCCATGCAGTATTTAGATATTCAACTAAGCATCATTCTGGGTTTTTTAACCCAGAATGTGTGTGTATGTGTGTGTATGTGTGTGTGTGTGTGTGTCTGTCTGTCTGTCTGTCTTGCATACACAAATGCAGTACCCTTGGAGAACAACAAGGTCATCAGATCTCCCGGAACTGAAGTTGGAAGTGGTTGTGAGCCTCCTGGCATGGGTGCTGAGACTAACCTGTCTGATGGCCTTCAACTTGGCACATCAGCTCTGATGTTAAACTCACCAACTTTCATATGCATGTAAGCCAGTTCTTTGTAATAAATATATCAATAAACTATACTAGTTTTGTTTCCTTAGCAAATCTTAACAGTTTCCTTCAAAAACCTTCAAACCTCTAGAGGGTGTTGGGGATGTTGGAAGCCAAAAGGAAAACATAAATACCATACCGGATGTTAGTTAATAAGAGAAAGGATATCCGAGACCTGTTATATCTAGAACAATTCAATTTTACTTTTCCGTAGAAAATGAACATGTTTTAAAACAATGAAGATCGTGTGTTAGAATGTGGTCTGTGATATAAAAGAGGATTGTGAAATGTGAAAGATAGACCCTAATACCAAGAACTTCCAACCCCATAAAGCTTGCTATTGATTCACCCTTGTAGTATCCACCATACAAATTCACTTATTTTCCCATAAAGTATATGCAGAAATTCACCACAAAGCTTCATGAAAACACATTCTTTTAAAAATCACAAACTCATTTTTTTTTCCTAAAAAAATAAATGAAGTGGTATTATTTAGCCACCTGTTGAGAGCATCTCTCCCTGCTGGAGATGCAGGTTAAAAGACAACTAAAACACAACCCTAGTCTCAGGCAAATGCTGAGAGAAGTATACAGTGGTCATTTCAGTGGTGGGGGCATGAAGAAAAAGAGATAAAACCTGCAGGGGCCAAAATCTTCTAAGTGAAGTCAAGAAAGGAAATGTCATGAAGGTTCCGAAAGGGGGAATTTTAAAATTGAGCTTTAAATGATAAAGAGATACGTTTGGGGGACAGGATCATCAGTGCAGAGGGAATATCCAGCGTCAGGATTCCCAGAGTGCACTGTGATGAATAGAACAGCCATGAATGTAGGTGAGGAATAGACAGAGGGACTCAGAGTCTCTAGCTCAGGGTAGATTTCTTGCCTAGCATTGTACAAGACACTGGTCCAATCCCAGCCTGCAAACAATGATGATGATGATGGTGGTGATGATGATGGTGATGATGGTGATGGTGATGGTGATGATGTTGATGAAGTGATGTTCGTGGCAGTGGTAAGGGTGGTGGTAATAAAATAGTTGATGGAGACCAAACTTGAAAGATTCTGAGATTCCTTGACAATCATTTAATGCTTTCCTCTGAACAGCAGGTGTAATGGATAATCATGTGTTACGTCATCTCGGGAGAACCTGGTTAATACAAATAAAAAACACAAAAATATCAACTTGGAAGTAATATGATCCATTTTACATTTTGAAGAATAATGATAGTGATTGTGCATGGAATTTTTTGTGGGGGTTCATTTCTTAAATTGTGCAGATATCTGTGTTACAAGTGTGTGGGCATTTAGTACTGGGACATCATTAAACTTATATTAAACAAAGGAAACACAATCTTTGCCCTCATGGAGACAGGCAGTCTAAGGAGTGACAATACATGTTATTTGGAAGGGAGAGCAAGTAGAAAACTACTGGAAATCCCCATCAAGAAAGTAGAAACGACAAGCCAGTTTTGAACTAGATGAGGACAACACCACTGATAAGATCCAGCCTAACAAATGACTAAAGGGTTGGGGTGGTTTAGGAGGGAAAGAGGCCTGGACAGAGCCCAGGCTTGTCTTGGGACCAGCACAGAAGCGACAGTACCTGGGGGAGAAGTGGTTTGAGGGAAACAGTAGTGAACCTGCTTGAGAGTCTAGGGTTGGGATGTTTCTGAAAAATGCACATGCAGAGCAAGAACGGGAGTCAGCTTCAGTGTGTGGGTCTAGGATACAGACTGGAGATTCCACACATCCTCCATGAAGATGGGAAAGACATCAAAATATTAACGGCAATTGTCTTTATGGGAAACAGTGGCATTTTGTTTTTAGTCTTTTCCATTTTCCAAGATTTCCAAAGTTATATTTCTTTTACAATAATTTTAAATGTTTTGTTGTTTTGTTTTGTTGTTTCTGTGTTGTTTCTTGATTTTTGGTTTTTCAATACAGGGTTTCTCTGTGTAGCAGTTCTGTCCTGGAACTCACTTTGTAGACCAGGTTGGCCTCAAACTCGCAAAGACCCACCTGCCTCTGCTTCCCTGAATGCTGGGATTAAAGGCATGCGCCACTACACTTGGTTTTAAATCTTTGTTTTTAAACACAAATAAATAAATATAACTTAGTTTATGACTGCTGTATACAGTTTTAGGAGAATCTTAAAAAGCAAAATGTGAGGTTGAGCAGTTCATGGATGAAAACTAAACTATACAAACAGATCTCGGTCTTTCACGGAGTTGATTTCATTCAGTCTTCAGAGCAACTCCGTGAAGTGAGCACTGCTGCCTCCACAGCTATGTTTCATGTTCAGAGACTGAGGGTGGGGAGGCTGAGATGTCTAGCCTACTCTCCTTGCCTATGACACAGCTGGCTTCAGACTCGGGCCTTAAGACAAGCCATGGCACTTCTCAGGCAGGAGTAGTCACGGTCTGCTGCCCATCACTGAGTTCTAAGATGGCTGAGAAAACAAAAGCATGCAGAGTGGGAACTTCCTTTGGAAGATGTGCTTCTTTATGCCACTGTTTTCTTAAGGAGACATCGAAAGAAGGCACCTGTAGACCAGCACACAAACATTTCCCTGCCTGATGCTCCTAACACACAGTCCTTAGCAGGAAAAATCAACGATCTTTTGAAAATCGGAAAGAAATATGTTGGTTGATTGGTTTATTTTTTAAAAGAAGTGTTTTTTGTTAAAATATTGACAATCACTCACCCCACACTTCTTTGGCAGAGAAGACACTTCTTGAGCACATCTGTTCATTGTACGTGTGTATCTGTTTCCGGTCAGTACCTGGGAGTCTAATGCAGTGTAAAACCATCTGAGCATGTGCAGCAGAAGGGTGCTCTGGCTACACTGTGAGCTTTGTCATTGGGCAGCATAGAGATGGGCTGTGCCTCTTTTATTTCCAAGTAGAAAAAGTTCTTTCCTGTCAAGTGATACCTAAAGCTTCTTTAGCACACGCTATCAGTCACCGTTGTAATCATGGCCCAGAAACGAGTCCATCTCTTCTTGATGCAGATTTTTTATAGGTACATTAGTATAGTCCCCATTCTCCATATAAAGAAAATTGCCAAAGTGTTAAGTAATGTCAAGGTCTCAGAGTTAGAAAGCAAGAGACTAAGCCTGATATGGAACCCAGAGCCCCCAGCTGCCGCTCTATGCTGACTTTTGCAAAAAGGGCCTTCACCCTCATCCCTCATCCTTCATCTGACACAGTCAATTATGTTTCTTCTCAGGGAGCACTCAAAGCGATGGTGATGTCTTCTGAGACACCTGACATTCAATGGGCCAGACTTGTGAGTCACTACAGTCTACACCTACAAAGCTGCAGGTGTTCTCAGCCACATTGGTTAGTTTTTCCTCACTGTAGGAATGCAGACTGAAGCCTTGAGTGAATCTGATGGCCCATCTTCTACTCTGGTCTCCAGGAAAATCATGATGAAAATCCCCCGTGTGTGGAGAGGACAGTGCAAGAACAGACAGTCCTAAGTATGACTGTGCTAGGGGAGGTGACATAAGGAGAAGCAACCGCTCAAGAGCCATGGGCAGTACTCTAAGTGCTCGGTCACTCCTAG
>CABHPH010178835.1:23340-50959 GCA_902168325.1 Peromyscus nudipes | reverse complement strand
TCCTCCTCTCCCTCATTCCCTTCCTCCTCTCCCTCATTCCCTTCCTCTCCTTTACCACTGCACCACAGACCTCCCCTTCTCCTCTTAAAAATCACACCTGCAAAGTCATCTGCTGCTGGCTTTTTTGTTTTGTTTTGGTTTGGTTTTTGCCTGAGTCAGAAAGCAATCACTTCAACTTCTCTTTCCCACTTAATAAAGGATCTCTCTGTGAAAACCGATGTTTGGGTGTGGTTTGTGTCCAATCCATGATCCAGTGAGAAGACCCCTCTTTGCAGGAGATTGGGGTGGGGTGCCCTTCAATGAGTTCATACGTGCATTGATCATGTGGATTTAGAGGAAGGGCCTTGTTTTCTAGGGTGTCCTCCATTCCCTCTGGCTCCTCTTCAGTGGGGTTTCCTGAGCACTGAGGGGAGGGATTAGTTGGAGACATCCTGTAGAGGGGTAAATGTTCTAAGGTCTCTCACTCTGCATAATGTCCAGCTGCGGGTCTCTGTATTTGTTTGATTGATTGATTAATGTAGGGCTTCAAGAATGTAATGGCTTTCCTGTTTCTTAAACAACTAGCTTTTGAAAGATGGGTCACAAGTACGACAGCTCATCCTTTGCTAACTTAGCTGAATGGCATAAAGAGTAACTAAGGACGGCTTGAAGTTTCGAAGCTGCTAGAAAGCACAGTCAGTTGATACTAAAATGTAAATTAGCTTTCTCTGTTGAGTCTAGCGATGTAACTTTATCAAAAATATTTCATGATTACATTTTTGAAAAAACACAGTGTATGTTCAGTACACCTTAGTATCAAAGAATAACATCTTTGCATCTTGAAAGGCAAAATACTTGGATCATAGTAAAATGTCATCAGTGGAAATATGGTGGCTTTAATTTTTTGTTTGTTTGTTTGTTTGTTTGTTTTGGCTTTTCAAGACAGGCTTTCTCTGTGTAACAGCCTTGGCTGTTCTGGAACTCGCCATGTAGACCAGGCTGGCCTCAAACTCTGAGATCCACCTGGCTTTGCCTTCTGAGTGCTGGGATTAAAGGCGTGTGCCACCACCTCCTGGCAATATGGTGGCTTTTAAACCGCTGTTTAGGTCCTCTAGAAGACGATTTTGAGTTTGTAGATGGGAAAATCCTGGTCCACTATTAATCAAGTGAAGAGATGGCAGACACTCTGTCCCAGCTCCTAGGTGGCATATATCTGCCACTATACACAAAGGAAGACATTCCAGATAATTCTTGTTCTTCTTCAGTGTTCAATCTACCAAAACCAAAATTGAAGATTAATAGTCAGGCTGTGTCTTCATAAATCCTATTCCAACTTTCCTTAACAAGAAAAATGTTAGTATTTCTACTTTATTCTGGAAGCCATCTAGACTTTTCAAATTTCTGTTGTAGCCACTTCCCACTGTAAAAATACAATTGTAATTTTTCAGATTTAATGTTTCTTTAACATTTTGGATGATTTATAAATGTTATGTTTAATAGATTAACTTTAAAAACAAAATTATTAATTCAGAAAGACTGATTACTTAATGACATGTAAAAATATGATAGCCTTGATTTGAGTTTTTTTTTTTTTTTGGTTTTTCGAGACAGGGTTTCTCTGTGTAGCTTTCTGCCTTTCCTGGAGCTCACTTGGTAGCCCAGGCTGGCCTCGAACTCACAGAGATCCGCCTGCCTCTGCCTCCCGAGTGCTGGGATTAAAGGTGTGCGCCACCAATGCCCGGCGAGATTTTGTTTTGACTTGACTTTGGGATCAATATTTTCTGGGTAACAAATGAACAACTGGTCTTTGTACCCTGAAGAGGCATTTTACAGGACTTACTTCCTTTTAACGATGGTTATCGGTCAAGATGGTAATATGCAATTGTACTTTGCTAATTTTCTTGATTTTTAAATGTTGTAAGTATGGAATTTCTGATTGTTGGGTGAGGGAAGGTGCTTGCTGCCCAACCTGACAATCTGAGTTCAGTCCCTGGACCTGGTGGAAGGAGAAAACTGACTATCTCAGGCTGTCCTCTAGCCCCGCGTGTGCACACAAAAATATTAGTAAATTAATTCTGGGTCTCAGCAATGAACTTTATCTCGAGCTGTGCATAGTATGCATTAAATTTCTTTCATCCATATCATATAATTACTTGAGTTTTTACTTTCTATGAAGGAAAGCTTACAGGATGATTCTTGATGAGAAAAATAAAATTTTTATTTTATTATGACTTAAGTCATCGTTTCCTTTTTTACATATAAGTCATTTTTATACCACCAAAAATTCTCTGGTCTGTGGATTTCTTTGCAACCCTGAGAGAGCCATTCAGCAAATGAGAAAATTCGTTTCCAGCTTTCAAGTCTTGTGGGAAGCAGATGAAGTCCTGAGTCAGTGTGCATAATTGGCATGAGCAGGGCCATGTCAAGGATGTCAGTGCTCAGACCAATAGAAACAGCAAATCCTTCCCCGGTCTGTATGCAAATGTTCACAGAATATGCAGAAAACATTAAGAGTAGCTTTCTTCTCCTGGGTGTTTACAGCCTAGACTCCTACCCCCAGAGACCTCCCACCAACACGAGCTAACCCCTCCTTGCTTTACATAAATGCACTTAGTTCCTGCTTGCATAGAAGGTGCTCTCCATCAGAGCAAGTGCAATCCACTAGATCCTAGATTTTCTACGTGTGTCTGTCATTCCTTCATGTCTGAGTCACCCTAGTCAGGTTTCCAGGACCAAACCCTGAAAGATGAGGCAGTGACTCTGTCCAAATCGTTATGTGTTAGCATTCATAATTTGGTCAGATTTTCTTCGTGTTATAGCCAATGGTAGTTTTGGTGAAATGATTGGAAGAGAGTTCAGTGAAAGAATAAAGAATGTTTAAAATAAACTCGTCCATCCATCCACCTCTGTAACTAAATTTTACCAAATGTCTGGCATGTGGTATGTTCAATGCTCAGAACTGAAACTGCAGTGAGAAGAATTTCAAAGACCACAGAACTCAAGAGATAATAGAATCAGCACATCAGGTTCAGTATGCTACAGAGCACAGGGCCAACCGAGGGGCATTCGGGGAAATACACAGCCTACTATCTCAAGTTCAAGTCAAAATTAGATAAAAGAAGATGAGGATGAAGGGTCAGGGAAACTTATATATATGGTGGTTTAACAATAAAGGAGCATGAAGGAGATTCACATCTGTCTATAAAACAAGAACAACAGAACCCATAGAATTCACAGGAACAAACAGAAGTGTGGTTACTGTGAAATTTGTAATTGAGAGGACAAAATGGTCAGAGACAATGAGGAGAGAAAGTGCAGGCCAGGCTGGACAATGCTGTCAAAGGAAGTCACATTCTCTCCCCCACAGCCAGTGCACCCTGAACTTCCCACAGGTCACTGTTGGTCATCTTCATCTCAAAGGGCTTTAGGTTTTTCTAAAAGTGCAAAGCTAGTTTATCCATCACTGCAGCTTTATGATGAAATTGTATTCATCAACAAGTATAAAATAAGCTGTTCGTGGGCAAGGCCAAGCCAGTTGTGTGAAGTAGAAAATACATCTGCAGATTAGTAAGGCAGGGGCGCCATTGGAATTCCTTAAATCTATACTAAACAAAGTGCGCACTCAGAACAACTAAAGTATCCTCCGAGGGTCTTCCCTGGGTCAGACAGGGCAATGTGGCTGTGAAAGATACTTAGGAGTGAAGTCATTCTGAATCTAGGGAGCAGAATAAGTAGACAAAAAGGACAATGTATTTAAGAAAAGGAACACATATTGTTGGGTCCTGGAATTGGGTAAATAACAGGGAGCAAACCACCAAAGTCTGTGAACCAGAAGCAGCTTTATTTAAAAACAAACAAACACGTGAGGAACAAAGATTTCTAGCTAGCCAGGGCCACAGAAAATTATTTGGTTCTGTGATCCTGAGGAGGGGCCTTGAACATCCTTTTATAGAGAAGGATCACGTGCAGGGGTGCAGGATTTTGAGTCTCTGGGAAGTATGGCCCTGGAGTTGGGATTTATTTCCTAGGGAAAGAGCAGCTCCCAGGAGAGTGCAGCTCTTTGGATTTACAACCCCTGGGGGAGTGCATTGAAAGAGCTGGGGTTTATGACCCCTGATTACAGGGTGTTAATTCAAAATGTTTACATAGTCATGGCTTCCTTTAAATTGCCTTTTCCTCTTCTGGGTGAATGCAAGGCAAAAGGTCAAAGCAGCTATCAGTCCTAATACACTCGGAAATATGCAAATAGGCTCTAAGCGTACAATTTTTCATATTTCTGAACTCTTCAATATTTTATCCTAAGTTCTCTCAAAAGCAAGATTTGAGACAATTGCTTATTGAAGGTTTGTTATTTGAGAGTTGCAGCTCAGGGAACAGAAGTGAACTAAGGGAGAAGGTGAGACAGGAAAAGAAGAGAAGCCGGTTGAAGGATATGCATCCTGGTGGGCCACAGCTCCAGCAGACTGCTGATTAAGCCTGGGGAAGCCTTGAAGGGGCCTTGTAAAAGTCATACTTGAAATATCTTCCAAGGAGACACAGAGGATCCCTGTCCCACTAGTCAGATGCAGTTCCTTGGGTGTGAACTCCCCTAAATTCCCAGTTGTCAATGCAGAAGTAGCAGGGGCATCCCTATGGCAATCACCTGCTACCGCATCAAGGAAATCCAGGCGGGGGCGGGGCAGGGGGAAAGCTAGTTAATGTACAGAATATGAGCTACGATACTGTCCTGTTACATCTGCCCAAAGCTGACTAAAGCTTGGATAAAATGGGCTAAATTAAGTAGTGCTAACAGATTCAAGTCCAAGAGTTCAGGATACGACCAGGAATGCTCAGGAGTCAACACAAGTTGAGAGCTGCATCCAGTGGGACCTGATGACCGAGAGGAGGTAAAACAAACCATTGCTTTGAACAAGGCAACTAGTTAGAACAGTTTATGGTACGTAGAGAATGTTTACATATGTAGTAAAGTACATACTAGAATGGAACTTCCTTTAAGGACAGTCCAAAGAAACAACTGTGATTTAAACTAGTATGCAAACTATGTACAAAGAAATGTATGTGTTGAGCCAAATCAGGAATAGCAAAGTATCTGTATTGTACTGATCTCTGTGGTACCCCCCAAAATAGCAGGACACAGAAGACACTGTGGGAAATAAGCAGATGGTTGAAGTTCAGTCTGGAGAGAAAAGTGAATGGAAGATTTGAAAATTGTTGGCTTCTCATTGATGTTTCTGGCTGACATCCAGGGAAGTGATGGTATATGGAAACCTCAAGACGATGATAAAATTGTTGACACTTGTCACTCGCTTAATTGTTCCAGAAATTAAAGGAAAATGTGAATATTGGGTGGATGTAACACCCAAGTTTTGTAGAATATTCAGTATTAGCCAATGTCACAAGTGGAATTTCTGGTTTTTTTCTTTTTTCTTTTTTTTTCTTCTCACTTCTTCAGTCAACCTATCAATTGTCTGAAGACTACCCTTAGGAAGAACTAGTAGCAATGAATGTCTAAGATGAGGTCCTCTTGCTGTGGATGCTCAGAACTGTTATGTTTGAACCTGCTGATCGACAGACACAGGCTTCCCAACCAGACATGGGGCTGGCAGAGCTCGTTCTCAGCCTTCCTCTTGCTGCTGTATTGACTCGCAATAGGGACATCTGAATACCATGCACTCCCTGTTCCTCCATGCTAGACTGCTGTGCCAAACCCTTGTGTTCTCGGTTCCATCACTGCCTGGGTCCCTGTCTGTGCCACCTGATGGTGCCTTTGTTTGTGTAACTTTCCAGACTGAACATCTGGAAAACTATGTTGACGGATGTAAAGCAATAATAACTGCTTAACGTTCTGGATTTTTAAGAATGAAGAAAGTGATTGTGTAAATAAAGAAAAAAAAGATCAGTAGAATCAATAAAACTGGGAACAGCTTTAAGAATATCTTGAACTTTGTTTAAATTTGAGATACTTTGATGATCTGGGAATTGTATGGCCATTTCAACCTATTTATGACCATGTAATTATTTTCTCAATTTCCACTTAGGTTAAAGATGTTTAGAATACTGTGGGGTATTCGGTCCTACATCTGAGCTGGTGCTCTGGCCCTCTCTTCTCTGTGTAGTCTGACCATCCCTTCCTATAATGACTAGCTTCATCCGTTGGGGTTCTGAGTTTTAATTGAGGTCTCTACTTATTATTGAGTTGTAATTGTTATTCTTTCTAAAAACAAATCTCTTACTATATTTATTATTTCCAAAAATGTGTCCAATGCTGTAGGGTATCTTTTTAATTCATAACATCCTTGGAAGAATAAATGTTTTAATTTTCCTTATATATTTCTTTGGTCCCTTGTGTTTTATACCATTTAAAAAAATAGTACTTCATCCATAGTCACACAGATTTTCACAGTAGTTTATTCTGTTTTCCATGAGTCTTAGCTAGCACGTTCAGACCACTGACTTCACGTTTGGCCCTGACGTCGTGAAATATGAATTCGACTTTATCCTTTTTGCAGTGAGCATCCAATCATGACAGCAATGTTTGATGAACGGCACATGCTTCAGTCAGGCCTAGAGGTAATCCTTTGTGTGCTGAAGTCTGAGAATTGCCGCCTGTACATGCTGAATCTTCTCTCCGGTCGCGGAGGCCCTCCAGGCACAGTACCCAGGATACTCAGTTACAGAAAATCATTCATTTCCTCTTGAAGATCCTGCAGATCAATCAAATGCGACATTGGGTGTAACTGTACACTTGTGGATAATAAAAGAAAAATCGAAATAGTTTTTCAAAAACGATGCATGTGACATGAAAGTGGAGAACAGACTGTGTGGGGAGGGTGCAGAGAAGAACTGAGGGTTGCTGGAAGGTAGGATAGATGATGATATCTAATACCTTGTATGCTAATTTAAGTAAAAATAAATAAAAATTTTAAAACTCATGTGTTACTTTCAAATGTTCTCCAATTCAGACAGAAATATTGCACTCATCTTGAGTATTACATATTTTCCAGCTTTAAGTATAAATGTGCAGAGCAGTCTCCTACCCAGCTGCCCCGGTTTAGTTGAGAAATACATTTAATAGTCTGCATCGGCAAAAATTGCCTTGTAAAAAACACTGGGAGACTGTTGCACATAAACAACAAATGTTGAACACGTACAAAAATCCAATTAGTTTCTCTCCATTCTTTCTTTGTGGCATTTCTCAAAGAAATGGGGGTCTGTTTTGTAATGGAGGTTGTTTTGACGTGACAGAGATGATGATGCACCTTCCCTAACCAGCTCCATGATGACACTTCCAAGTCTACCCGATTGAATACGGTCATCATCGGAGCCATCTGCCATGCAGCTGTTACACTCAGAAAAACATGTTTTCAAATTTGCCATAATTTATAGGACTTAGGAAAGTTTCTCTTGGCTTATACATTTTCGAAGAATGTAATCATCCCACATGTGTTTCAGACACCAGCACCTTCCACGCAGTTATCATACTAAAACTTGGAAATTATTTTTCAGCAGGATACTTTTATGAAAGTTTCATAATCAAGAGTATTAAATATGCAAGTTGATCCTGTATCAGTTATATCGACAGCCATGTGTTTCCGTGGCTGAAATAATCTGCCCAGCACAGAAGGTATTTGACCACTGTTTTACCATCAGAAAACAGACTCAAAACTGAACATTATCCTCTGTTCAAGGTCAGCTGAAAGAGACTGTTAATGAAGATCTTACTAAGCTTATTTAGACTCCAGTGTTTAATAAAACAAAACCACAGATGTGTTAAAACTGAAAAATGTGTCCAGTCTAGAAATGAAGGTCTATCTTTAAAAATAGTGAATTATCTGATACAAAATGCTCTATGAACCTGGTTTTCACTCTGGAAACATTCTAGAAGTTATTCTAGTTAATAAATAAATATAGAGGTAAACTTTAATACCAAAAAGAAAATTATAATGATTTAAAAGAAATTCATAGAGACAGAGTAAGAGAGATGACTGGTTTCCATCGGGACACAGGCAAACACACACCCCATTTGGTTGCTGCTAAGGTCTGGGTGTGGAATGTGCCCCCTGGCCCATGTGTTTGCATATTCTTTCCAGCCTTCGACCCTGTTTGGGAAGACTATGGAGCCTTTAGGAGGTGGAACCTAGCAGAAGGAAACGGCCCACTTGGGGGTGGGTCTAGAGGTGTGTTGCTCAGCCTTGCTTTTGGCTCTTCCTACTTCCTGACCCACCCGGATGTGATTGAGCAGCCTTCTGCTCCTGCTGCTGTGTCTATGGGCTGCTCCTTCAGGCATTCCTTTCCCACCATGGGGCAAGATGCCCTTTAGGTATTGGGTCACAGGGATGAGAAACATGACTAATGCAGTCGCCTAGGTCAGTCCAGGGTTACATCTAGCTTCTCCTTTGAAAGCTCCCTGGTGCATGTAATTCTGTAATAATGGAGTCATCTTGTAAGAAACTAGCATGAACAATCCATCAAAGCACAAGTTCTCTCTGAGATTACGTAGAACTATACTTTCATGGATGATAAGTATGAATCAAAGCTCTTTATTTCGGTAGCCTTTTACAAAATGAAAAATAGGCCATTAGATTATTTCTTCGCATCAAGCATCTAGTGGATCTGGGGCTGAAAGGAGGGGGCGGTGCTGGGAGAAGAGGAGGAAAGGGAAGCTGAGGTTGAGATGTAACATATGAGAGAAAAATACATTTTAACAAAAGGATCTGGTGTCAGGCCCTGTTCCGTTGGTAGGAAGTATGAGTTATGGATACAAGCCTTGAACAATTACATAAAACTGATTAGTGACCCAAATAGCATGAACCATGGGATTGCTTGAGGGGAGTAGAGGCCATTTCAGGGAGGCCCCCTGTGAGTTTGAAATTAGCTCATAAAAACTTTATTTCTTCAGCAAAGCATGATGGACTTGAATAGCATTAAAAAAAGGAGTGAGTTCAGGTTACTGTCAATGACTGTAGTATTTTTAAACCGTTGAACCCAACACTACCTCTACAGCATTGTAGTTTTCTCTATAAACCAATCAACTAACAGTGCCTTTTTTTCAAAACTTCTAAATGATTTGGAAGAGAATTCATTTCCCTTTAAAAAACTGGTCACTTCCATTTGGATTTACTGATGGCATTTCCCCATCTCTGTGTCTGGCTTTAACCCCAATAGTTCACTTAGCGAACAATTGTTATTTTCAGAAAACTAGGTTTCTGGTATGTTCCTAGAAAAATAATTCAGGCTTGCTCTCCATCACAGTTAAGGACAGTTGGGGCTGAGCCCACTCAGAAGAGGTTTGTATTTATAGTTTATAATTATGCTCACGATATGAAAACAATATTTATCATCAGTGTGATAAATCTGTCCCAGTGTCTGGGTGGCCAAAAAAAATAACCATGATCCATCTCATCTGGGCCTCAATAAAACAGCACAAATACTTTATTATTCATTCACCCTTTAAAATTAGACCAAGTAAGTTATCTGGTTCCTTCCTTTTAAACTATCAATTTTTCCCCCAAAAGCATAGTCAAGTTGAGGTACCTAAAGGAGTTACAGCATTTGGCTTTGGCTTGCTGTGAGGCGAGTTAGGGAGGAGAGGAGGTTTCATACAGCTGTCCCTCAGCAAGCCTGTCTCATCCCTGTTGACAGTCTGTGACTCCACCAGCAGAAGTCAGAAAGCTGCGCCTTCATTCCCATCGATGCCGACCCTGTCCCTATGTACCCTGTCTTTGCACAAGTGATCCCTTTACCTACTATCTGAAAAAGGGGTGGCAGTTCCATGTCTGTGGACCCCTTCTCCAGCTACAGAGTCCCTCTCACTAGAGGAGAAATGGAAGAAAGCTCGCCTCAGACTCAATCTGTCTCACACTTACTCATACTCCTTCAAATTCACTGAATGAATCTTAAAACTCTTTCCAAAGGAATTGTCTCTCACACGCCTTCTTGTGTTGTTTCTCATCATTTGCTTTCCCTTCTCATTCTTTGTGTCTTCCACTGTTTAAATAGACTTCTTTTTATGCCCCAGTGCTAAATCTCTACTAATGATATATTCCCCCATGACACTCCTTAGAAATTGTGTGGTCCTCCATCAGCAGTAGCGTGAGACCCTGTGGTATCTCTTCTCATCCCCAAATTACCTGAAGGTACTGGGATGATCTCTGCACAGCTGACATCAGTCCCAACACTTATTCATAAAATGATATAACACTTACCGTGAGACGTACAGTTTCCTGACAGCTTTGACTACATTAATACATCCAGTCTCTTAATAGCTCTATGAGTTAGGAACTACTGATATCATCTCAATGTGACAAATGCTACTGAGATCCAGGAAGGCTGAGTCTATTGTTCAGACTTTACCGCAATGGCAGACAATCCTGGGTACCCACCCACTGCAGCCTCACTCTACAGTGTGTGCTGGCTATTATACACTGCATCAGTAGAAGGGGACTTAAGTAAAGTCAGGGGGCTGCCAGGTAGTTCTGTTGCTGGAGCGCTTGCCTAGCCTGCAGGAAGCCCTGGTTCAGTCTCCAGCACTGATTTAGCTAGGTGTGGAGGTACACACCTGTGATCTCATAATCTCAGCACTCAGGAGGCAGAGACAGGAGGAACTAAAGTTCAGGAAGGTGATGAGGAGAATAAGGCCACCCTGGGATGGATACGACCTTGTTTCAAAAAAGAAAGTGACAAACAGAATCTGAGCTCACCAAATTAAAAGTCACGTCGCTGGAGGCATTTTGATATACTCATGGCCTTAAATATCTGTCGTCGTGGTGATGCACGACTTTAATCCAGCAAGGGAGACTAAGACAGGCAGGTCTTTACGAGTCTGAGGCCAGCCGTGGTTACATAATTAGACCGTGTTTCATAAAAAGAAATACAAACAAACGAAACTGTCAGTCTTCAGGATCTGATGATTAGAAACCCCCACCATCTCCTAACTGCCAAATGAAAAGGACAACAAGATAAATTCCATGTAATCATCCCACAGGTCATGGTAGAAATAAGAGAAGAGATCTAATCTATTTGGACTGGGAGCATACATAAGACACTGCCACCTTCTAACCACAAACACTAGCAAATTATTTCATCTACTCTTGAGTATTTTATAGAGCAACTCAAGGAAGTGATACATTGTTCAAAAACAATGAAAAGCCTGTGGAATTCAGATCTCCCAACATGTCTTTCTTGGAACAGACTCTGCCATGTTCCTTCCCTTATACCTAACATCACCTTCTCTCCCGTACCAAACAAGCAAGATCCAGCTATGATTTTAGAACTCACATAGAAATACCTGAATCTATCTGAGGCCTTTTATGTCAACATTTAAAAAGCATTGATGAAGGATTTTTCCTTCTTGAATCTTCAAGTATTTTTTCCTATCATACTGATTAGTACATGAAAAGTTACTAATACAATTTCAAATAAATGTGATTTTTATCTAAATTTCTTCCAGTTAGTTAAATTCTGAAAATAAACAGTGCAATTTGTGGAGATAAATTATATAAATTCCTTAAGTTTTTTGTTTCATACTTGATTTCACCAATTATATTTTTTAATCTTTTAATTCTGTATTCTTTCTCGGTAAAATATTTTAGTATAATGTGGTGTTTATTGATAAGTAAAAATGATCCCATTCAACCTTAAAATTAAGATACTTATACATATTTGAGACATTGTATCATTTTTTAGTTTTTCATAAATTAAAATAAGTTAAGGCATAGTGTATTTTCTCCATTTCATACACTAATAGCTATCTGTATATACACCTAGGTATTCCTAAACTAGTGAAAAACAGCAAAGCCCATGGCTCAGCTGGCCTTGGTATTCCTAAAAATGTCATTCTTACATAATCTCATTCAACTGTTTGAAGAGTTTTCTAAACCAGGCTTTCATTATCTGGAAAGTTGCCACAATGTACAATCTCATGAGTAGAGTTTGAGTTAGGGTTCAGTACATGTTCGGGATTGTTCTACCTTCTCCCAAGGATGCCAAATATAGAAATGATGTTCTTGGGTACATCTCTCTCAAAAGGGAGCTCCTGCTCTGCCAGCAGCCACACAGGGATTTAGAGAAGTCTCCTTCCAGCCCACAGCTATGAGGCTGCAGCTACTGGGGCCGAGTCACAGCTCTGTCCACACCTGGTAAGGCATGGGTAAAGAGTTAGTTCTGGTTCCTACAGTGCAGTAGGGTAAATCTTGATTAGAACAATCAGTTTCATCTCAAAATAGGTACGAAATTCCACGCACATAAAAATAATTAATGTTTGAAGAGATGGAAATGTCCAATGCCACAATTAGATTATTACACATTGTTTGGATATAGCTAAATATCATAATGTTCCCCATAAAGAGGCCATCACAGCAAAATATCTTACTGAAGTAATAATAAGGAGAAATATTCAGCTTATTTATACATCAAATTGTTGTGCTGGCTTTCATAGCATCTTCTCATTTTTCCATCAACAATCTCCAGTCCTTTAACCAGAGTTTTATTTTTATCATGTATGAGATAAAATTTTTTAACATTCCTCTAAGAGTACAAAAATATACAAAGAAATTTCAATTTTCAAATATGTTTTGATCAACAGCAGCAGCAACAACAACCACAAGTCACAAGTCCATGGCCAACATGTTAAGATACATATAGTATTAGACTATAATATTTAAAAGAGGGAGCTATTTATTTAAAAATAGGAAACCTTTTTTTTTTGAGATGTTTTGGATTTCTTTCCCTACCCACAAAATAGGGATATGTTCAATTTTATCCACATCCAGAGCATCTTAAAGCCTTCAGCTACTCTATATATTCAGTCTTCTAAAAAGAATTTAGTACATACCAATACTACAAAAACACTATATGCCTACCCCTACTGTGAGTTAGAAAGTGGTTATACTGATTCATCAGTTGTTTGCAATCTAATCTCTTGAAGATATTGTAGAAACATTTTTTAAATAATTTATTTAATTTTAGTTTATGTGCATTGGTGTGAAGGTGTCAGATCCCCTGGAATTGGGGTTACAGACGGCTGTGATTGGCCATGTGGGTGCTGGGAATTTAACCCACATCCTTTGGAAAAGCAGCCAGTGCTCTTAACCACTGAGTCAATTCTCCAGCCCCAGAAACAATTTTTTAATAATTAGAAACCACAAGAAAAATTCTAGGGAAAAATATTTCAACAAAAACACTTCATTACATTGTCAAGTGTCATTAGGTTGAGGGCATAGAATGGGTTAATATCTGCATAGCATGTACAAAGCTCTGGATTGGATCACAAGTACCATACACATAAAAATATTGTTTCTATTTTTATTAATTTATTGAGGATTTCATTCCATGTGTACTGATCATATTCACCCAACTCCTCCTAAATCCATCCTTCCTCCATACCCTCCATCTCTGTGACCTCTTTTTAATTTAGCAACCCATGGGCTCTAGTTTGAATTGTTCCTATACCTCTAGCTATGGGACACCCACTGGAACATGGTCAGCCTATCAGGAGCCATACCTTTGAGAAAAACTGACTCTCCCTTCCCCAGAAGCCATCGATTGTTCATAGCTCCTCAGTCAGGGGTAGGGACTCATGAACCCTTTCCCATTCTGTACTAGAATGTTTTTGGGCTTGATCTTGTGTGGGTCTGACACAGGCAACCTCCACTGCTGTCAGTTCATGAGTGCTGTGGTCTTGCCCACATACAAGAATTTAAACACCATTCATTTAACTGTTCTCCAGGATAATGTGGTATAAACAGCTTGTGTGTAGGTTTGCTATGTGTTTTAAATATATAGCTCAGGAGCAATGCTATGTAATACTGTCAGAGAAGGGTTACCACCCACACACAGGCTGCCTTCAGGCAACCTGATCCACCCTGAAGGAAGGTTGTAAAGCTAGTTGGGAACTATCACTCGATCTCACCTTAGCAACCACATCCTAAGGGCTTTGCCAGGGTACACTATGCACTGTCAGATCTCCTCATTCTGCTTTAATTTACAGCACATCCATCATCTTTTCTTCCCCATTGATTGGGAATTCTTCCTAAAATTAATCTGCTGTCTCGGTGTTAGGCATGCCCAAGAATGGTGCCTGTTCATCCATGATCAGGAGTGTACTTAGCTGTCCACGTCACTCAACTTCTCTTTCAAGAGGGTCGCTTTCCTCTGTTCTTGGGTCTTTCCCAAACAAGACACAGAGGAGAAATAGAGGAAGCCATAGAAGACTCTTCTTTAAAATCTTCCTGTAAATAGTAGGCTTCCTGAGAAAGTAAACTCCCCTGGACCCATATGCTTCTCCGATGCTATTTGTGTTGCTTCAGTCCATATTGGAAGAACATTTGGACTAGACAAATACGGAAGGAGTGGTGGTAGATATAACAGCTGGGTCATTCTTTCCATGTCCTCTGGCATCTTGTTAATTCTTTGGCCATATATAGATATTTAGATATTTAAAATTAATTAGACCATTCAAAATGAAGAAAACTCTCTTAAATAGAAAAGGGTTCTATTTAGTTCTGACTAATAGAACTAAAAAGTACTGAATGCAGTTACCATGGTGAGTATTGATAAAGGCAATTTGGCAGTGAAGAGGTAAGCTATCAGGGAAAAGGGTGAGGAGCAGGCAATGTGGCAAGGAAATCCCTTTTTGGAACTTAAAAATGTGTGAGTAATCACAAAAATTGCAAGACCCTCTGAAGTGCTGTCTTTTTAAAAGAACATGAAATTCACGAAGACTAAATTACCAGGTTAAGAAATATTTGTTTTATGTAAGTATATAAGAACACTTTTAACTCTAATTTAGTATTCCTTTAATAAGTATACTGGAGTCTATATTAAACTTGAATCATATATATTCCAAGGTCTAAGTTAAATTATGCCAAAGGAAAAAAGAAGAATGAATGTAATTGGAAAGTACAGTCAGTTATTAGCTATTGAAAGAACATTCCTGAACTTGAATCTAGTTGTATAAGATTCCAAACTAAGATATACATTTGACGTCATCCCCTCTGTCTGTAAAAGCCAATTGGAAAACAAATAAAGCCTTTCTCAGAATCAGAGTCAAGATTTCTTCCTCTTGCCAGTTACAGTGTTTGGAAAACATACATTGGTTCAACATGAAATCTTCGCACATTATGCTCGGCATGCTAAATAATAATCAAATTTGTAAGAAAATTTAGCCAAGCAGCAAGACCCCTGCACATTCTCAGATATGAGTCCAAAGATGGCATCCTGACTCAGCAACTCAGAGATCAACCTTAATGGTTCCTTGCAAAGTCAGGCAGCTGAGTGAGCCTAAAAGGTGCATATGGATCATATTGTTTATGTGTGGACTATTCCTATAATGAAGGCCTTACAATCTGTCACAGGTTCATGGCCACTAAAATGATACCTCAGACAATGTAAATTCCCTCAGCATAAAATTGGCTAACAAAATAAGCATAATCTAAGCAAGAATTGTTCAACTGAAAATCCATGTGTTCTGCATGCTTATTTAGACTGTATCCCAGTGTTCTGCATCTGTAACACAAGTCTCGGTTTGGTAGAACTTGAAGAGGGTTCCATGAGACTACCCACTTAAGGAAAATGAAATAATACACTATATATGGGTTTTAAAAACTAGGGAAACTTGTGTCATGCTTTGTTCCACAAGGCTGGACCTGCCTTCCATTCACAAACATCAATGTTCAAAGTTTCAGATCTACATAGCAGCATTAGCTTGATATTTTAAGTTAAATCTGTATAAATAGTAACAGAGTATCATTCATTGGAAGTTTGGGGTTTTCTTGGTATCTTCTCTTGAAGTCTTGAAAGATAGCCAAGGTGTTCTGTTATCTAGCTTCTCTTACACTGTGAGAACAACATGTTCTAAGCACAGGCCCTAATCTCCTACAAGCAGAAACAAGAACCCAAAATACAAGTCACAGAAAATATGCAAGACATGAGTCACAGAAAACATAGAAGTGACTTTCCTTTCACATGTACTATGTAGACTTGGAAGAATTCTTGATGGGGTAAAGTATTCACCACCAGTCAGAGAAAATAGTTAACCAGCCCACTAATGGAAAAGTGAAGACAGTGTTTCAGAATGGCACATCCCACCTCCAGCTACCTTCTCAATAGGCAAGTGGAACTGCACCCACCCCCAGAATTAACCTCAGGGGTAGATTTTTGAAACACAGTTGTAAAGAGTGTTGTTCAGGACGGTAACTATGGTGCTGCACACTCTGGGGCATTTGGGCATCTAAGGCAGAATAAGATCCAAATTGTCTCCTAAAGAAATTCCCTTATAGTGAGAGGCAGTAACTCCAGTTGTTACTGTGAGCAACACACCTTGCTTAGTGTTATTATAAATTTATAACAATATCAGGGAAGTGCAATACTACAAAACCATTGCTCTCAGTGTCGAGATAATTCAGGACTGAAACAAAGTATCCAGTGTGGAGGAACAGTCTACACAAAGAAGAGAGGTACAGAGAGAGACCCAAAAAACATAATTCAATGATGAAAGAACAGACTATAACGCAGAGCAGTAGTTTTAATGAGCATGAAGGGAGGACTAGGAGGCAGGGGTCAAAGAGGCAATATGGTTGTGCAAATCACAGGACGGGGCTCCAGCATGTCTTGACAGCTCTAAGGCGGCAACCCTAGGGGGAGAGGATCTCATCTGTGAAAACTGTATGAAATCCCTGAAGATTAAATTAACTGACAGATTAGAAAATGTAGACTTTAAGTGAGGCGTATTTTTTTACTTTCATATATGTCCACAAAACTTACTTTCAGTTTGTTTTTACCGAACAGATTCTGGTCTTGTTATCCCTGATGTCACCAATGAAGCAGCGGCTGAGACTTTGCCAACAGTGTCGACACACGGCTGCATAACTGTAAATACACTTTGAGAAATAGTGCAGTTCTCTAGAGTTCCCCCAGCTCATGGGGGTCACTGAGAATCAAGGGACCAGTATGCTGCTCTACATTTCTGGTACACAATCCCCTTCCTATATACTCACAAGCGATTGGACCAGGGGCTTTGGAAACTATGCCTTACTTTAAGTTGAAGATGGGAAAACATTCCCATGAGGTTTAGAAAAGTAACTCTGTGATTTGAAGATACATAAGAATCACCGAAGAAGGTTTGTTTGGAAAACACAGCTTTTCTGTTTCCTACTTCCAGATTTCCCACTCACAAGGCTGAGAAAAAAGAATTCATGGAATCTATGGTGAGATGCCTGTCAGAAAACACTGGAAAATATTTGTGTGTTGGGCGTAGCTGTGTTTGTGTAGGAATGTTCATGATGTATGTTTGTACATGATCATGCAGCTGCGTGGATACGTATACAGAGGCCAGAAGTCAACACCAGGTATCTTCTCCAATTGCTCTCACCTTAGTTTTTGAGATTCAGGAGGCCCTGAATTGAGATCCAGTAAGATCTGAATAGATTCAATATACCAGCGAGATGGAGGTGCCTCCTGCCTGCACCTCCCCAGCCCTGAGATTATGTGCCTGAACCACCACATTCAGTATTTTAGGTGGACTTCTAGGGCCCAAACTCAGGACCTCATGCCTGAGTGGCAAGCATTTTACCTACTGATCCATCTCCTCAGCCTCTAGAAGACGTTTCTCCAGTGAGATCCTGACAAGCATTTTACAGCATTAGCTTTCCCGACAGCATATCTGATTTCTAGCAGGTCCACCCTGATTTACTTCAGGCTGTGAGTAGCTACACACATTAAAACCCACAGATAAAGCAGATAGGAGACAAATGTAACTAATGTGGTTATCCTTAAGTCATGTATGATCACTTAGCATTCAAATGCTTTGCATCTTAATCATTATAATTATCTATCTAAAGAGACATTTTCTTGATCATTGTCCCTGCAAGATTCCCAGATAATTAGTGTGAGAAAACAATTTTCACTTATCACAGTTACTTCTCAGGGAGTCATGAACTCTAGCCAATTAGAGATGTGCTTCATTTGGGTGAATGGCTGTCAATTAGGCAACACAAGCCAATATTTAAGATCAGAATTCCCAATTAGGAAACTTAGAGCAAAACAAAACCAGTCAATGGACGCTGTAATAGCTCAATTGTAAAGAAGTTTACAACATAATTAGATTATTATCTGCTCTAGCAGGGACAGATGCTAAATGCTGTATCTCTCATTAGCACAACTGGAATTTGATACCACTGTGCTTAATCGGAAGCCAATTTCAAGGAACATTTTATTGAAAATATATTACTTATCAGCTCAACAAATCATGTCATCAGAGACACACTGATGAACTGAGCCGGGCAGCCACCTGTGTGGACCCCCTGGTGACAGCAGGAGCATGAGAGCCAGGGAAAGTTCTGTCCCTAGGAATCCCAGGTAATCTTCAAATGAGATCAGTAAGCACCAGGAAGGTGGTGATCAGGGCTAAGTGGCTCACTCCTCCATTACCAGGGCCAAACATGGACTCTGTCATACAGAAAGTATTTAATAAAACACAGGAAACCTTCCTCAATGCAGAGAAACAAGGAACCCATTCTGTCTTCGCATCCCCAATAAAGGAATTCATTCTCCTTCCCCAGGAGGGAGCGTCTGACACACAGGGAAGCCAAAAAGCACTCAGAGAACAAAAGAGGCAAGATATTAGTGGCCTTGGAGATTCATTCCCAAGCCTAGAGCCTGGGGAATAGGAATTTCATTTCTACTGAATTCCATTAAAAAATAACCACAGCAATTATGACTTTTTTATTTTTTGAATTTCATCATAAACCTGTTTTTTCACTGGTACCTTGTGCTTCTCCCCTCTCACCTTCAACAATAGCAGACGTTAGGCTCAGTGCTCAGAAATCAAGCGTTCTTACGCTACAACAGGAGCGGAACAGCAATAATGCTTTGCGGATGAGCTCCAAGTTCCATGTCCCAAGTCACACAAGCATATCTTTTGCAATTCATGCAAAATTATCGTGATCATCAGTCAGTGGCCTGCATCATTATTTATTGAAAAAAAACCAGAAAATTGAAATAATAGATAAAATAAGCTTTTTAATTAAATTGAATATAAAAAATAGCATTCAAGTAGTCCAGTGTCTATTTGGGTTACTATCACAAAAGTCAATGAACCGGGCAGCTTATAAACGTGCAATCTATTTCTGAGTTCTGGAGATTGGAAGCACAAGATTAAGCCACCAGAAGCTCTCACGTTTGATGAGGGTTCTATGCCTGGTTTACACTCGGCATCCTTTGTCTGTGGTGTGAAGCAGACAAGGGTAAACACCTCCCCGGGGGTCTGCCGTAAAGACACCAATCTCAGCGCCTTCGTGACCAAAGCATTTACCCAAAAGCCAGCCTTTAAGGGCATCACCTTAGGATTCTTTGAAGAAGTGAACAAAAATAATTGGGTGTAGATAATGTATTCAACACAGATGACGCCCTGAGCTTAATCCTCAGCAGTAAACATAATATATATATATATATATATATATATATATATGAACTTACATACATATATATGTACATACATACAACTACACTTACCTGTGGTTACCAAAAGTTAATTCAATAAATTATAAGACAGAACATTGCCTGTCACTATTTTTATTAAATGATTTGCAGTGCCGATGAAATAAAAATGATATGCTATGCCTTGCTAAATAACCCATTGTTCTGAACTACTTTTCTATTCCCTATGGTTTTAAAAGGACATACAAAATATCCTTGGTTTGTTTCAAAACCTGGGGCTATCTCAGTCCTTTTTCAATGACCCTTTGAAGAGTCAGGCACAGATGGCAGTTACCCAAGGCCAAATACCTGAAAATTAGAAACCCCCAAGTAGGATGTTCTCTCCCTACCAATCGACTCAAGTGTGTCACGCCAACTCTTCAGAATAAACTGGGTCAGCAATGCCTTTTCATAACTGTAACTTGGCACAGGTGTGTTTATGGTTTTGTACCTATAAACCCGGCGTCTGCCCCTGCTTGGGGCTACCAGGAGAAACAGGGCTCCCGAGTCCTTGTCCTGCAGCCCCGATCGATCATCACCCGCTTATGCAGAGATTTATTAAAGACTTTGGACCCCATGAGTGTTGTCTCTCTCTTTCCTTGGGGCACACAGCGGACAAGGTGTAACACTGTGACAAACAAAAGACAGGACAGAAGCAGATTCGGGAAGGAAGGGCTTAGGGAGACACAGCCTGTCACTGCGGCATCAGAATCAAGAGGCGGCTGGTCACACCGCACCCACACTCAGGAAGCAGAGAGAGCTTAATGCTGAAACTCAGTGGCGTCTGCATTTGGTCCAGTCTGGGACCCGAGTCCGTGGGACCTTGCTGCCACATTCAGCAGAGGTCACACTTCACCTCTCTGTGACAACACGCCCAGAGACATGCCTCCCAGGTGATTTCAAGTCCAGTCCCACTGACAACGAGGTGAGCCACCACAGTGCATAAAACAGAACAACTTTTAATTCTTTGAAACGTTCATCTCTGAAATACATAATTCTTTCAAAATAGCATACATTTCATTATAAGATAGTTTTTAAGCATTTTGGTCAAATGATAGAGATTTTCAATGAATGATGTACAGTTATCAATTTACTTCAGTTAAACATTTCATAATTAAAGGATTTCAGCACCTATTAGATAACTCAACAGAACCAAGTTTAAGAACAAAACTCCTGACTCTTCTTTAAAACTCACCTATTCCCCCACAGCTCACCCTATTATCTGTCTGGCTTTGCTACCTGTAATCATCAAGTTCTCCAAGGAAATCCACTCAGGTAAGCCCTGAAAGCTTCACTGCTGATAAAAATGAAACAGGTGGAATGACCCACAGCACACACCTCCACAGACCCTAATTATCACCATTAGAAAATTGAGGTCACTCCCCATACTGGGTCACCTTGCCCAGCCTTAATACATGGGGAAGTGCTTAGTCATACTGCGACTTGATATGCCATGCTTTGTTGATATTCATGGGAGACCTGCTGTGGGATATTCTATATGCTGTGGATGTGTTGCTCTGATTGGTTAATAAATAAAGTGCTGATTGGCCAGTAGCCAGGCAGGAAGTATAGGTGGGACAAAGAGAGGAGAATTCTGGGAAGTGGAAGGCTGAGTCAGGAGATGCTGCCAGCCGCCACCATGACAAGCAACATGTAAGATACTGGTAAGCCATGAGCCATGTGGCAAGGTATAGATTAATAGAAATGGGTTAATTTAAGATATAAGAACTAGATAGCAAGAAGCCTGCCACGGCCATGCAGTTTATAAGTAATATAAGCTTCTGAGTAATTATTTTATATTTGGGCTGTAAGACTTCTGGGCTTGGTGGGATCAGGAGAGAAACTTTCCAGCTACAGAGACCTGCCCTTTCCTAAACAAAAATGGAGGGAGAGTGGATTGATTGGGTGGTGGAAACACAGGGGGTTGCAGGAGGAGCAACTGGGAGGAGAGGAGAGAGGAGAAACTGTGGCCGGGATGTAAAATAGATAAATTTATTTAAAGAAAAAAGAAAGAAAATTGAGGTCTCTCCAGGCTGTGGTGGCGCACACCTTTAATCCCAGAACTCAGGAGGCAGAAGCAGGCAAATCTCAGTGAGTTCGAGACTAGCCTGTACTACAAAGTGAGCTCCAGGTCAGTCCAGAGAAACTCTGTCTCAACAAACAAAAAACAGAAAAAAGAAAAGAAAAAGAAAAGGAAATTTGAGTTCTGTTAAGTTGACTGCTGGTGAGCCATTGTGGCATTTCCATCAACCTTTTAGACAAGGACAGCCCCAGCCATGTCTCCTCTTGAGTGGGAGTGGCATATTCTTCTGCCTGAGCAGAATACTTCCTGCCCGTTTTCAAGGTAGAGACACCAAGCAGCTGAGACTCAAAACAAGCTTCTGTCAGAAACAAAACTTACCAACTTCTCCTCACTAATGTAAACTGCTGCCCAAAAGGAATTCTGCCAGAGTTTAGGATTTTCTGGTTACGATGAAAATAAAACACAGAAATAAATTGGATTCTGGCTTATACATGTGGGGTTGTAAATAGAAAATTCATTTGCTTTCAGGACTTACCTTGGAGGGGATTTCTGTGGAGACCATAAAGATTATTCACACAGGTAGCAAAGCCAGACAGATAATGGGGTGAGCTGTCTGGGCAAGAAATGTCAAATTTCCTGGGTTGATACATATTTAAGAATAAATTCTCATACTTATGCTTTTGGATCGTGAATTTTCTCCTAAATATTCATCTAAAAATGAGGAGAGAGAAAAGCTTGTAAAATAATGAAGGAAATAACAGTTACACTCTTCTGGTGGTTCCTGAGGTAGACTTATTTGATGGATAGAAAAAAAGCAAAACCAGTTACAGATTTACACAGCATATCCCACACTGCTGAAGGGCTGAACGCCGCTAAATGACCTTGCCAATAGTCTGGTGTAGCTAGAGTTTTCCTGCCGGGCCCACAGTCAGGATAAATCTCTCTCACCCGCCAGTCCCACAGCCGCTCAGACCCAACCAAGTAAACACAGAGACTTATATTGTTTACAAACTGTATGGCCGTGGCAGGCTTCTTGCTAACTGTTCTTATATCTTAAATTAATCCATTTCTATAAATCTATACCTTGCCACATGGCTTGTGGCTTACCGGCATCTTCACATGCTGTTTGTCATGGTGGCGGCTGGCAGTGTCTCCGGCTCAGTCTTCCACTTCCCAGAATTGGATGCAGAAGCTAAAAAGAACTCATGCTTTCCTCCTCTTGAGTATTCAAGTGAGTTTTGAGTAGCAAGTGTGAACACTATCCAAGAATAAGGGGGAGAGCAGAGAATTTACTCAAAGGCCAGTTCTGCTCCCACCTCTCAGGATGGAAAACCTGGAAATGAACAAGACCTTGAAAAGGGCCTTGATCTTATCTCTGTAGAGAAAGTAGCCTTAGAATGAGAGCTACCAATGTCCTGACTAACAAGTCCGAAAGCAAGACCCAAAAGATCAGCTCATTTCTAATGAACTAACTGTATTTAAAAACAAAAAAAGCCTCAAAAGTATTTAGAAATAAAAAGCCTTCAGCATACAAAATACACAGCTCATAGTATCTGAATTTCAAAACTCCACGGATTTGTTTGATTATTGTTTGTTTGTTTTAAGACAGGGACTTACTTACCCTAAACTGACCTTGAACTAATTATGTAGCCAAGAATAACCTTGACTACTAATCCTCAACCTCCACTCCCCAAACGCTGGTGTTACAGGCGTGTCTCATAGTGCCCAGTCTTAGGTTTTCAAGAACAGTAGAAAAGCTAATATAAAAGTTAAGAAAACTGGCATGAGTGTTAAAATTGCTAGACAAGGGCGTTTTAAAAAAATTACTGCATTCCAACTCAGAAAAGTTGAGACATACATAGTGATATTTAAAAACATAAATTAAACATCTTTATAAAATCAGCAATGTATAAAACTCCCGTACATCATTGGTAGGAATGTGAAACTGAATGTCCACTCTAGAACTCAGTGTAGTGCTTTCTACACTAAGATAGACCTGTGTCTACCCATCCTTACTTCTGCCCAAAAGAAATAAAAGCACGTTCATGCCATCTGTAATTGCCTAATGCTGGAAGCGACCTAAATGTTCATTAAAATGTGAATGCATAAGCTGTAATATTTGCACAGTAGACTACTACTCAACAATAAAAAGAACATACTGATTCATGCTACATTTATGAATCCACATCAACTGTTCAGAAAATGATAAAGGACAAAAAAGGAATACTATATGATTCCATTTATATAAGTGTCAATAAATGCAAAACATACCCTATAGTGGCAATAAGCTCCTGATTGTCTGTGATGAAATTGGAGCATAGAAGGCCAAAAGCTTGGAAATTTTGGGTAAGAATCAGAGAGTTTTGTTGTCCTCATTTTCCTTTTGCCAGACCTTAGGGTTGGAGATACTGCTGCTCAACTGGACAAATTAAATGCAATGGGTTTAATTGGGCCCTGAGGTAGCAGGATCCCTGAAAGCTCTAGAACAAAAAGAAGTATGCACACCCAAGAGGAGTAGATGGTAAGAAATAATCAAACTGGAAGCTGAAATTAATAAAATAGAAACAAAGAGAACAATACAAAGAATTAATGAAACAAGTAGTTGGCTCTTTGAGAAAATCAGTAAGATAGAAAAATCCTTATCCAAACTAACTGAAAGTCAGAGAGAGAATATCCAAATTAACAAAATCAGAAATGAAAAGGGAGACATAACAACAGACATGTAGAAAATTTAAGGTATCATTTGGCCATACTTTAAAAATCTATACGCAACAACAAAAAAAAAGAGAAATGGATAATTTTGTAGATAGATACCACTTACCAAAGTTAAATCATGATCAGATAAACAACTTGAAAAGATCTATAACCCCTAAGGAAATAGAAGCAGTCATTAAAAGTCTCCTGACCAAAAAAAAGCCCAGGACTAGATGTTTTTAGTACAGAATTCTACCAGACTTTCAAGGAAGAGCTAACATTCTTTGGAATATTCCTCAAATTATTCCACAATAGAAACAGAAGAAACATTGCCAAATTAGTTTTATGAGGCCATAGTCACCCTGATACTTAAACTACACAAAGATTCAACAAAGAGAATTACAGACCAATTTCCCTCCTATAGATGCAAATATACTCAATAATATACTTGCAAATGGAATCCAAGAACACATCAAAAAAAAAAACATTCAATATAATCAAATAGGCTTCATCCCACAGGTGCAGGGATGGTTCAACATATGAAAATTAGATAATTAATAAAATTAAAACAAAGATAGAACCTCCAGAGATATCACCATTCCTGATTTCAAGCTATACTACAGAGCTATAGTAATAAAAACAGCATGGTATTGTTGTAAAAATAGACACATTGATCAATGGAATCAAACTGAAAACCCAGACATAAATCCACACATTTATGGACACTTGATTTTTGATAAATAAAACAGAAATACATAATGGAAAAAAGAAAATACCTTAAACAAATGGTGGTGGTCTAACTGGATATCTTCAGTAGAAGAATACAAATGGATCCATATCTATCACCCTGCACAAAACTCAAGTCCAAGTGGGCCAAATACCTCAATATAAAAACAGATATACTGAAGCTGATAGAAGAGAAAGTGGGGAACAGCCTTGAACACATTGGCACAGAAGACAACTTACTGAATAGAATACCTGTAGCACAGACACTAAGATCAACAATCAATAAAGGGGACGTCATGAAACTGAAAAACTTCCAAAAGGCACAGGACAGCATCAATAGGACAAAGCAACAGCCTACTGAATGAGAAAAGATTTTTATCAACTCCATATCCAATAGCAGGCTAATATCCAAAATATATAAAGAACTCAAGAAATTCGACATCAACAAACCAAATAATCCAATTAAAAAATGAGGTACGGATCTATACAGAGAAATCTCAACAGAGGAGTCTCAAATGTCTGAGAAGTACTTAAATGTTCATCATCCTTAGCCATCAGGGAAATGCAAATCAAAACTACTTTGTGATTCCATCTTATACCTGTCAGAATGGCTAAGATAAAAAACACAAGTGACAGCTCATGCTGGTGAGGATGTAGAGCAAAGGGCCCATTCCTCCATTGCTATTGGAAGTGCAAACTTATACAGCCACTATGGGAACCAAAATGGAGGTTTCTCAGAAAATTGGGAATCAATCTACCTCAAGACCCAGCTATACCACTCTTGGGTATACACCCAGGGATGATCTGAGTGACTATTCTTGGTTGTCAACTTGACTATATCTGGAATGAACTACAATCCAGAAATGGAGGGCACACTTGTGATCTGGATTTTGAGGAAGGAAGACACAGGCTTTTGACCCAGATCTTGAGGCTGGATGACACATACCTTTAATCCAGATCTTAGGTTGAAAGGCACACCTTTAACCTGGGCCACACCTTCTGCTGGAAGTCTATATAAGGACGTGGAAGAAAGAAGGGATTATTTGTTCTTTGCCTGCTTGCCCTCACCTTATCAGCACATCCATTCCTTCACTGGCATTAGAGCCTACTTCTTCAGGATTACAGCATCTACAGAAGACTAGCTAAGACACCCAGCCTCATGCACTGAGCAGCTACTAGGTTCTTGGACTTTCCATTCACAACTAGCCATTGTTGGGCTACAGCCTGTAAGTCATTCCAATAAATTCCCATATATATATATATACATATATTTATATATATATACATATATTTATATATATATATGGGAGCATACAGACAGACAGACAGAGATTCATTCCATAAGTTCTGTGACTCTAGAGAACCCTAACTAATACATGCTCCATCATACCACAAGGACACTTGGTCACCTATGTTCATAGTGGCTTTATTTATAATAGCCAGAAACTGAAAACAACCAATGTCCCTCAACCAAGGGATAAAGAAAATGTGGTACATTTATACAAAGGAGTATCACTCAGCAGTTAAAAAAATGATATCATGAAATTTGCAGGCAAATGAATGGATCTAGAAAAAAAATCATCCAGAGTGACCCAGACCCAGAAAAGTAAACATGGTTTTTATTCACTTATATGTGGAGTGAAGTAAGCGATAATTATTCTACAATCCACAGACCCAGAGAGGCTAAATAACAAGGAGAGTTCCATGGGGGACATATGGATCTCCTTGGGAAGGGGAAATAGAATAGATTTTTAGGGTGAGCTGGGGATGAGTGGGAATGGGAACAGGAGGGATCAGGAAGGGGGTGGAGGGAGAGAGTACAGCAGAGATGACTGGGATTGGAGGGCATTTGGAAAATGATGTGAAAACCTAGTGAAGAGCTCTAGCAGGCCCGAGCCTAGTCAACATGGTACCAACAGGTTTTGGCTTTTCCCCTTCCCCATCTCGCTAATCTGTTAGATTACCTTCCTAAAGTTAGCCCTCCAAATAATGTCCATTCCCTTATTTGGCCACTTACTCATTCCTGAGACAAAACATCAAAGACCAAGAATCAAAGTTCGTTATGTGGCTAACATGTTCAATCAAGATTTAGCAGCTCTCCCTAGGAGACTCCCTCTTTTTCTCCTTAGAAACCCACTCCTGCAAGAAACACCTGCTTGCTTGTTTGCCTGCTGCTCAGCTTGCTGTTGCCACTGCTGCTTGCTGTCTGCCTTTGTAGCCCCACCCCAACACACACACACTCTGCTTGCCCCTCAAGTTCTGTGCTGAGAACTTGGTGTCTGAGTGTGTCCTGTGCTGACCTTCCCTTACACCTAGTGCAGTGGAAACTCCCTGGAATCTACAAGGGTGACCCTAGCAAGGACTCCTATTAATGGAGAATGTGGAACGTGAACTACCTTTTGTAACCAGGCAAGGCTTCCAGTGGTGGGACTTGGACACCATCCCAGCCACAAAACCTTCAGCCTACAATCTCTCCTGTCTGCAAGGTGTGCTGGGGGCAATGGTGGGTCAGTATTTGTAGGAGTGGCCAACCAATGACTGGCCATACCAAGACCCATACCATGCCTGATCCTTCCTGGATAGCCAGTAGCAGGGGAGGCTGGATGGCCCAAAGGCCCAGGGTAGAACCAATCACAACTGGTAAAAAAGAAAGAAAGAAAGGAAGAAAGAAAGAAAGGAAAGAAGGAAGGAAGGAGGGAAGAAAGAAAGAAAGAAAGAAAGAAA
>CABHPH010178835.1:0-23240 GCA_902168325.1 Peromyscus nudipes | reverse complement strand
GAAAGAAAGAAAGAAAGAAAGAAAGAAAGAAAGAAAGAAAGAAAAAGTGAAATGAAAAATAAATGGTTCCTAATGATGTTCTGCTCTATTCATAGATTGGTGCCTAGACCAGTCGTCATCAGAGAGAATGCCTCCAGTAAGCTGATGGGAGTGGATGCAGAGACCCACAGCCAAATATTAGGTGGAAAGAGAGTCCAGGTTGGAGGTCTCCAAAGGGTCCCTCCCTTTGGAGTTCTTGGAAACCCACAGAAGAGGGAGAGGAGAAATTGTGGGAGCCAGAGGGGTCCAGGACACAGGGAGAGCAAGGCCAGTTGGAATCAACTAATCAGGGCTCTCGGAGGCTCACAGAGACTGAAGTGGCAGTCATGGAGCCTGCATGGGTCTCTACTAGTCCTCTGCCCATGTGTTATGGTTATCAGCTTGGTGTGTTTGGGGGACTCCTGACAGTGGGAGCGGGGCTGTTGCTGACTCTTTTGCCTGCTCTTGGAACCCTTTTCCTCCTACAGGATTGCCTTGCCTAGTCTTAAAGCGAGGGTTTGTGCCTGGTCTTATTGTACCTTGTCATGTCATGTGCAGTCCATGTCCCTGGGAAGCCTGCTCTTTTCTTCAGGGAGACAGGGTGGGGAGTGGATCTGGGGGAGAGGAGGTGGGGGGGCAATGCTGGAAGGAATGAAGGGAGGGGAAGCTGCATCGGGATGTATTATATGAGAAAAGAATAAATAAAACTTAAAATAAAGTATGAGGCCCATAACTGGTCAAGGTTCAAAGAATAAGTGACTGCCAAGTGCTCAGCCCTAAAGGAGACATCGATACACCCTCCCTCCTCCCAGGACTCAGGGATCCTTGGGGAAAAGGGACCAGAAAGACTGTAAGAAGCAGGGGTTGTTGATAACTACAAGGAAACAATGCTCTCTATATACAGCAGTTACTCATATGAACTCATATTGGTTATGACAACGTGCACAAGATCTGTGAAAATTTAAGGCACTCATGTAAAATTATATAGGCGGCATTAATAGGACTCTGTGACTTTAAAAAATGAGTACACAAGGTTGCGTGGTTGAGATGAGAGATCTGGGAGAAGATGTGGGGAGGGGATAAGATGGTCAAAATACAATGTATTCTTGAGTTAATAAAATACATTTTTAATTTAAGAGAAACTTCAAGATAAGTGGAGTGAATATATTTTCTCAGTAACCTCAAGTTGGTCGACAAGAGCCATAGAAGGAGGAAAAATCAGGACATGTTTGTGGAAGCTGATGCAGACCAGGCAGTCTAAGTTTCCTGAAGTGTTTGAACTGAAGTTGATCAGGTTTCAGAACTCCATCCATTCACTACAGAGAGAATCTGGCTTTGATGGGTTTGAGTCTGCATTTGGAGAGACCAGTGCAGCATATGAACTCCAGAATCCATTTTACACACGGACACACTGAGAACTGAGTTCTTCCGGTTACTCTGTCCAGGAAAAGGCAGGAGTGCTGGGATTTTAATTTCGTCTCTAAGTCCTCTCTCTCTGCTGAAGACAGTGAGATCTATACCCAGCCAGCGTCCACATCAGGGGAAAAGAAGAGTCTTTTGAAGGCCTCTGCTTGTAGTAGATGTTGTATCGATAAAAAGATCAACAGGTTTATTACTCCTATCACTGAGATATTTTCAAGGATATATATTTATGTCAAAACTACCAAGCTGTACACTTAAATATCTTCCCTTATATATAAGGTATGCCTTAATGAAGGGATTAGTGCTTTCAAATGATTTTTTTAAAGTATAACTCAACCTGAATTAGCTAATAGTGTTTTTATCCTACTTACGCTGAGCAATTTAAAAACTGTTCTTAGTTTCCACAAAGTGAAATATGAATGTAGAGACAGACACACATACCTCCCCAGACAGAGACAATAAATACACACTGCTGTCAATTAGCGATGTGTACACAGAAGTCTTAGATGAAGTTGCTTGAGGAAGGACAAAGTGTAATCTTAATCCTTCAGAATCATAAGAGGATGGTGCCGTAGGTAAAGAAATCGGCTTATCTCCATGGCTTTAGAGACCCAGAGAAATCCTCTTCACCAGGCAATCCTTAGAAAAGAGCAAGAATGTAGTTTCCGTGTCACAAAGTACTAGTTTTAAATGATTCGCCCAATAGACACTGCAGGTGATTTCCTGAGAGGGAAGAGGAGTCCCAGAAGAGCTACAGTTTCTGTTTGCAAAGGTATTTTTATCAAATCGAGAGCAAGTCTATCAGTCAAGACAATTGCTGAAGCTGAAACTGTACACACACAGCAAACTTCAGTCCACATTTGACAACGGCTTCGATCTGAATTTCGCAGTCTTAACTCCTGGCATGAAGGTTTTAAGCGTGTGTTTTGTAACAGTATACAGATTGTGAAGATGACCCTTAAAGATTGCGCTGTCCTCTTAGGTCGGCCTGTCCTTCAAATGTTCATCGTTGTGTGTTTTTATTGTCAACTTGACACAACCTTGAGTCACCTAAAAGAGGGAGCCTCGACTGAGGAACTGTCCAGATCAGACTGGCCTGTGGCCATATCTGTGAGAGGGAGGGCCCGTGGGTCTGGGTTGTATACGAAAGGGAGTTGTCCATGACCATCAGGCAAGCAAGCCGGTAAGCAGCATTCCTCCACTGTTTCTGCTTCGGGCTCATGCTTATATTCCTGCCTAGGCTTCTTCTGAGGATGGACTGTGACCTGGAAGTGAAAGCCAAATTAAACCCTTTCCTCCCTAAGTTGCTTTTGATCAGAGTGTTTTCCTAGCAACAAAAAAGAAACTAAAATGCTAATTTGTCTTTGCGGTGCCAGGGATCAAAACTGCACCTCCTCAGCAAACTCATGAGACTTTGCCACCTTCTAACCCTTTACACAATCTCAGCAATCCCCTTCAGCTCCCACAGAGTATAATCATTTCACTCTATCTCAATTTCTTTCCAAAAAAATATGCATTTTACTTCAAATACCAATAGATGTAATTGTTACAATATATAAAGGTGATATAATGACCTTAGGGTATACAGAAGTTAAGAACTGATTACCCAAATTCTCATTCTTCATCTTCTACAAGAAGGTTATGTTGATTGGTCATGCTGCCACACTGTCTCTTTCTACTGGTATACAGCTAATTTACCACCAAAGATGAGAAGTAATTAATAATTTTTAAATATCTTGTAAGCAAATAATTAGAAAAATGGTTATGTTTTGCTTCTGTCACAAAATGATTTGATTAGTAAATTTGCAACCAGATGTTGGAGATGATTAATATTAGCTCCCAAGCCATCTCATTGCCCAATTTAACAGCAAAGGAGTTTATAAATTGAAAAGTCAACATGATTCCTTTTGAAGTTTGGAGTTAGGTACCTAAGGTTCTAGGCATGTCATGTTCTAGAGTCAACCATTCATAAAGGAGATTTCACAGTTAATACATTACTGTGGTGATGTCAGTCAATGTCAACTCTACCTTCTTGGACAGAGAAATAGAATTCTGGAATTGAGAGATTCCCCCCCCCCCCCTGTTTCCCAAACTTCAAGATGATATGTTCTTATCCTTCATTTACACCTAAGGCCCTTCATAATAGACTCACAGTAATAATCTATTCATGTAGATAAATCAGGACAAGATTCTTCTTAAAGTCTCTCATGGTGTATGTTTATTGTGCAACTGAGCCTAGAAATGACTAGTCCCTTTATATAAGTTCTCAGCTTTCCTAATGCTGTGACCCTTTAATACAGTTCCTCATGTTGTGGTGACCCCCCAACCATAAATTATTTTCATTGCAACTCCATAACTGTAATTTTGCTGCTGTTATGAATTGCAATGTAAATATCTGTATTTTCTGATGGTCTTAGGTGACCCCTGTGAAAGGGTCATTTGACCCCGAGAGGGTCATGACCTGCAGGTTGAGAACTGCTGCTCTATATGTTAAATGGACTTGAATCACTCTATTTAGCACTCAGCAGCCCTTTCGCTGTACACAGGAAGCAATTATTTTACATGTTAGTCTTCACAAATGCTGTGCAAATCATGGCGTTATTAATGGCCGTCAAGAGAAGAAAACACAAAGGCTCAGCTTTGTCTAACCCATGAGCTGGGATAGCCAACTGTGGAACCAGTTAGAACCCAGCTCTCCTCGTTTAGATCCAAGATCATCTACCACTCTGTACCACACTATTGCAGACTTGCCAAAAGTTTGCCCTGAATTCACGTAAATTATACTGAGGAGAGCTGAGAAAGTAAAGTGCTGGTCACACAAACATGAGGACCTGAGTTCAGATCCCCAGAACCCACAAAGCCAGACACAGTAGCATGTGAGACAGTAGAATTCTCAGAAACTCAGCCCCCACACAGCCTGCTGTAGTCAGCAGTTAACAGTAAGAAGCCCTGTTAGAAACACCGTGGAAGACGAGAACGGACACCCAAGATTGCCCTCTGATCTTAACACCACATTTTCAATATTCACAGTATATAATACTTATCTTCAGTACATAACAAGTACTGTGACTCACATGCTTCCATATCCACACACATAAACACAATCACAAAAATGTTTTAAAGATTCAGGCTAGGCGTCCCACCACACAAGGTTCCCCACAGGCTGAAGTTCCGGACACTTCGTACTCCACACACAGCTGTCAGAGGACCCAGTGAGTGGTGGACTCAGCTCTCATCCGCCATGGAGCTGGCCAGCGTCTGCTCCAACTTTCAATCAGACTTGGATTTCTGCCCAGATTGCGGCTCGGTCCTGCCGGGGCCTGGAGCTCAGGATACTGTCATCTACGCTTGCTGTGGCTTCTCCACAGACTGTGAGATTTCGAAGGGAAAGTTGTGAAGACCTCAGCTGTGTTCCACAAACTGGGGGCAGCCATACCTACGTCTGTGGACGAGGGACCCGAATCCCAGGGACCAGTGGTTGACAGGCTCTGCTCTCGATGTGGTCATGAGGGAATGGCATACCACGCCAGACAGATGCGCTCAGCTGATGGACAGACTGTCTCCTATACCTGCATCAACTGCAAGTTTCAGGAAAGGGAAGATTCTTGACCTTTTTTTTCTGGCAGCTCAGCAACAATACTCCTCCTCTTGGAGGGTAAAGACACGGGTCCTTTCATGACTTATCCTTCCCTGCTGTGCCTTGTTCTCAGAATAAGATCTTCACCCCAGAGCACTCCTTCCCCCAGCTGAATTTACTAAAGTTATATTTTTATGAAAATAAAAAGATTCAGGCTACTAATACCTTAAAATAACTGATACTGAGATACATACTAGTAAACTGTAAAAGCATAGATATTGAAATTTGGAGGTGAAATCCATGTTATTCAACTAGTGTTCACCAAAACCCACATTTCTACAATGTCTCCATTTTAACATTTTTCTTCAATGAGTATTTGTGTGGTGATGAAATATTTTCAACATACATAGAATATAATATTTTAGTATATAACTAGAAAATGATAATGGGTTTTTCATTTGTTAAAGTCTCAGCTTATATGTATAGAACACAACCCATTTTACATTATCAATTCTAAAGTCTACCAGACAATTTTTTAATAAAAAAATAGATTAATGACCAAAAAAACTGCTAGCATTAATGTTTACATAGAAACATTGTCATATTCAGCTTCAGGTATCCATCATTATGTAAAATATAATATATTTAAAGAATTTTGCCTTGTCTCTAAAATTATGTTTCTTATAAATAACAGCATTTCTAAGATTCTACCAATGATGAATTATTTTTAAATTACCGAAAGAGGAAAATGACTAATTGTTAAAGAGAGTTCTGTGACAGATGGTTTGCTATATCCAGTCACTGCATTTCTTTCTGGGATTAATGATGTCAGCATAATTCTCATTATAAAATTGTGTGTAAGTCACTGATTTCCCACATCTTCACTGGAATGTGAATGAGTGGTACATTTTCTTAGGATACTGTGTTCCCCACATTGTTTGACTCTTAGGTGCTCATTACCTAAATTAGCATTACAAGCCTGCCATTATCAGGCTGCATGCTTTTTTTTTTCTTTGCATCCTATTTTTTCCATTCTTGGATAATTTATGGTGTAGTCTAATTAGAATGCTTTATATTTTGAACATACTTCTCCTTTAAATGGTGTTTTCCATAATCTGGGTCACTCTTCCCCCATTTCTAGATACCGAAAAATTTTGTTCCTTCATTGTCTTCCTTTAAGTCATTCCCTAGCCCCACTTTCCACCAGCATCCTAGTTGGAGATAAAGAAAACTAGAAAGATTAAATAGAGGGGTGCTGTGAGATGTTCTATATGCTGTGAATGTGTTGTTCTGATTGGTTGATAAATAAAATGCTGATTGGCCAGTAGCCAGAAAGGAAGTATAGGCAGGATAAACAGACAAGGAGAATTCTGGGAAGAGGAAGGCTGAGTGGAAGACGCCAGCCCGCCGTCCAGGGAGCAGCATGCAATGGCACACAGGTAAAGCCACAGAATATGTGGCAACATATAGATTAACAGAAATAGGCTGAGTTTAAAAGTAAGAGCTAGTCAGTGGTAGGTCTGAGCTAATGGCCGAGCAGTTTTAATTAATATAAGTTTCTGAGTGATTATTTTATAAGCGTCTGCAGGATCCATGGGACTGGGCAGAACCAGAGAAAACTTCAGCTACAGAGGGGATGTCTGAAAGCATTGTCTTGAGTTTTGAAATTTACCTATAGAAATTCAGATAACATTGTATCAAACATACAACAGTTTTTCATTTCTCTTTATTTTACACCAGTCTGTTGAGTCCTGAGACTTACCAAGGTTTATCAATCTACTCAGTTGTCCCTAGTTCCCTGGAACCTTTTCCAAACTCCCCCTTCCCAGTCTTCTCATGTGTAGGCCAAAGCCTTATAACTCTACCAGCACTTTTAGTAATGGTGTAGTATGATCTCTTCTATTGAAGCTCTTAAGAATACATTGAAATTACTCTAGCAAAGGTCTTAGGATAGAGACATTACCACTACCCTAATTTTATGCATGAAATAACTAGGACCAAGACAGTTAAACAACTTGCCTAAGGTCACTCAACTAGATAACCCATGCTTGTTTGCCTGAAGATTCTGTCCTTTGAGCAAGCTCATTTGTATTTAGAGTTCTAAATCCTCAGAGGCTCTGAGGGTTGTGGTGGCTGCTCAAGAAACAGTGGCTTCTGGTGTCCAGTCAGTCCAGAACACTAGCTTTGACTATCTTCTAAACTTTACCCCAATCAGACTTGGTGTCAAGACCCAGGGGACTTACTGTACTTCTTTTTTTTAAACTCTATCTGTTCAATCTAAGTACAAAACAGCAACCTGGAAAAACTGAAGAGAAAAACAAATTCAGTTCATTTAACATCTGTTTGTTCTGTAAAAATGTTGAAAATCTATTAAAAACAAATCAAACAAAAAAAAAACAAAATGGCTATGTTTTCCATAGAACTTCAATACACTTAGACAAATGATTCAACAACAAGCCTCTTACCATCAGGCCATTTCACTCACCTTTCGTAGTTTCAGAAATCCTATTGGATGCAGGGTATGGGCATCCCTCAAAGAGAGCAGCTCTGGCCTCATTTCCTGTAATGCCAGCTTTACACATACACTATAGGGAGTTCCAGCAACACTGGACTGTATATTTCAAAGTCATCAAGAAACACAGAGAAGGGGAGCAGGAGTCCTAGGGACCATCACAAAGCAGGGCACCTATCTACTCCTGAGAGATGTAAAATGTGGGTCAGGATGCTTAGTGCTTTAAATAAAAAATGAAAGTACTAAGTCACTGCCCGCTGTTACTTCACCATCAGGATTCAAATGTGGATTATCGATTTGTTTATCCTTCAGGGTGCCATCTTGATACTTATCATGTTATTTAATAAATCCACTTCCAGATAAATCTGTCAATTACATCCCAAAGATAATGGTTCTTGTGTGCTCCTCAGAGTTCTTCAAGAGCTAATCAGCCCCACTGTCCTCTAGGAGTTGAAGGTGTAGGACCCTGACATCTTGGCCAGTCAAGAGTTTCAGGTAAACATCTGAACGGTGGGGGGCTGTTTAGACGGCCCTCACTGGACCCTATGCTAATAGATCATGTTTTAAGGATGTAAATAATTCTCCTTCATAAATCTCACTGATTTTAATTTCTAGAAATCCAAAGAAATTGTCACATGAACATATCATAAACACATACTTTGGGATTTTTGTGATGGTTTTAGAAATGACCATATAGCTGTAAAACTGTCCTAAACACACAGAGAGAAACGTCTGGTAGAGAGCATAAGTTCAGAATTAAAATGTAAGCCTCTTCACTTAAGAAGTGAAAATGTCGAAGGGTAGTCGTGGCACACGACTTTAATCCCAGTACCAAGAGGCAGAGGCAGGTGGATCTCTGAGTTCCAGGTCTGCCTAGTCTACAGAGTGAGTTTCAGGACAGCCAGGGCTACATAGAGAAACTCTGTCTCAAAAAACAAAAACAAAAAGGAAAAGGAAGGAGGGGGGGGAAGGAGGAAGAGGAGGAGAGAAATACGAAGAAAGCTTAATTGTATTGACAGAGATTACTTCTATGTGTTTATTTGTTTGTTTGCTATTTATTTATTTATTTTTTGTTTTGTTTTGTTTTTTGAGACAGAGTTTCTCTGTGAAACAGTCCTGGCTGTCCTAGAACTCACTCTGCAGACCAGGTTGGCCTCAAGCTCTCAGAGATCTGCCTGCCTCTGCCTCTCTCGAGTGCTGGGATTAAAGGCGTGCACCACCACACCCAGCTGATTACTTCTATTTTTATCTCCAACAGCCAGCCTTATTTTCTGTGTTCAACTGACTGATGAACTGCCATTGGAAAAAAAATCTAAGAAATTTGCCTAAGATAGAATTATATGTTATTTCAAATTTGCTTCCTGAATCAATGATTTCAGGGCAAGACCTTACTAGACAAGCAGGCACCTCAAAGGCAGAGACTTGGAGATTTTTATCCCCCCCCCCCCACAGCACCTAACATGCTGTAGAGCTTAAATGTTTGTTGGACAAAGAAGTTATAGAGATATGAAAGAAAAGACAGAAAGATTATTTGGTCTTTCAGAAAGATTGTTCAAGAAAGAAAACAGTTGTCAGTGCAGACATAACTGAATGTGACCTGGGAACTTACTGCTTCTCTTCGTAGCCCAAGTTGAAAGCTGCATCTAACCTCAGCTTCCCAGGGCCTCACTATCACCCTTCCCTGTCGTGAGAAACAAGAGCATCCCATGTGCTCCAAGTATCCCAGTGCTGTGCAGCTGGGGTGCCCAGATTAGTGGCTGGCACCCCAAACCTAGACTCACTGGTGCCACACTCATCACCCACAGATGAGTAGCCTCAGGATTTCACTGTCAATGAGAGCAGCTGAAGAGGGGTGAGGCCAGTCAATGAGCATGCACACCCACACAGCTGTGGTCCTATCCCTGCCCAGTAAAAGCCAATCCCTAACTCACCTCATAGTTTCCCAAGCCCTGTAGAATGACAGATTCAAAGCTAGAGGGGTGGAATTTCCTGGCAGATACTATTAATTCTGGTTTGTATGTCACTTCAATTCAGTAAACACGTATTAAGCATTTACCACACGCATAGCTCTGGCTAGAAAACGTTCACAAGTACAAAGATTGGTGATTTTACCACTTCTTTTTCTCATTAAGGCATAGTCTAGTTATGCAAACACTTTGAGAATCAGCATTTAGGCATAAGAAGGTAACTATGGGACGTGAAAGAGCTGGGAGTAGCTGAGTCAGCAGTTGAAGGACTCCAGTCTTTCTTTACCAAGGAGATGGATTTGAATTAAGCATTGAGTAATAGGTGGAAACTCCAACCAGGGAGGGAAACTCCAGGGCTTGCGCACAATCCAAAAGCAGAATACAAAACCATTCCCAGAAGAGTCAGGTCTGTGTGCTTATAGATGTATGTTTATGGACTGGCAGAAGCCTGAAAGTATGGACAGAGGTTACATAAGTTTATGAGGTCTGTGTTTATAAACACACAGTCATGCCCTTCTTAACACTAAGGTTGCTGTCTGAGAAGTGTGTCATGAAGAGAGACGGAGGATACACACATTTATGAGATGTGTGTATTTATAAACACAGTCATGCACTTCTTAAGATGGGGTGCTGTCTGAGAAGTGTGTCATGAAGAGAGACGAAGGTTACACACATTTATGAGATGTGTGTTTATAAATACAGTCATGCACTTCTTAACATGGGGTGCTGTCTGAGAAGTGTGTCATGAAGAGATTTCATCACTGTTTGAGCATCATAGAGTGACACAAACCTAGATGGCAAAGATCAGTCCCTTTGACACAGACACTATAAACACAAGATGTATGAAACAGCTGCCAGCATTACAGGGCACATTATTTTATAATAAAAGCTTTTTGTAGAGATAATTACACTCTAAAATAGTGATTAAAGGAATGGTATAGTGAATACCTACACCAATAAAACTCCCTTATCATTATGAAGCATTTTGTAGTCTACACTACCGCATGTGTAGTACTTCTGTGTAACTGTCAGCAGAATGGTTTTATCAGCAGTGGCACCTGCAGATATGTGAAAAAATGTTCTGCTCTGTGATGCTGTAATGGCCATATCTCCAGGTGACATGAACTATCCAGCTGCAATGTAATATTATGAGACTCATGTCACATTTACCCTCTACCTTTGGCCAAAGCATGGTTAGGTAGCAAATGTACATGTATGAATCATTTTCCACTTGAACATTGATATCATGGTATTTTTTAGGAAATTAAAAAAACACCATAAACAATATGCCAGGTCTAGATTAATATAACAATTACAGTGACTGTGGTTTGAATAATTATTAGAAAGTATTCTACTAAATCCTACATGAAACAGCTTTAGCTAGAACAGAACACCAACATTCACCATCTCTTAAGCTTTTCTTATTTTGCAGTACTGGGAACAGAACTCAAGATCACACACATGTTAGGCAAGAGTTCCACCATAGAGTTATGTTCTCAGCTCTTAAATTCTCCTTTTTATTTTATTTTTGAGGTCATAATTTAATTATAACATTTCTCCTTTCTTCCCTTCAAAATCTCCCATTTACCCCCTCCCCACCATCTTTCAAATCCATGCCCTCTTTTTTCACTAATTGTAATTGCATGCATATATGTATGTGTGTATATACATACATATTTCTAAATATGACCTGGTCAGTCCATGTAATGTTAATTGTATGTGTGTTTCCGGGGCTGACCATTTGGCACTGGCAACCAAATGGGGTGCTCTTCCCGAGGAAGGCCCCCTCTCCTGCTCCCAGCTTTCCTCAGTTGCCTGTAGTTCTTTGTGTTGGATCCAGGCCTACTGGGCTTTTCTCCAACCAGTCTGGCAAGTTCATTGGTGTCACCCTCATTCAGCTCACATTTGTGCAGCCATGTTGGTGAGACTTTATGAGTGTAGCTTACTAGGAGACACAACTTCACAGCAAACTCCCTGATCCCCTGGTTCTTACAATCTCTCCACCCACCCCCTCTTCCACACTGTTCCCTGAGCCTGAGGTACGGGAATGCTTTGCAGACGGATCCACTGGGACTGTAGCCCTTAAATTCTTAAAGTCACAATAGCCTATGGAAGCTTAAATCAGTACAAAATTGCTGAAGAGCATAACATTGTTAGTATCTCTGACCCAGCAATTCTAAATCCAAAAATTTATCCCAAAAGGCTATTTAGAAGATTACACAAAATATTTTTGCAAGAACTTTTTGAAAGTACATTGTAATTAAAATGGAATGATATCGCTTTCCCTCTTCCCTTTCCTCCCTCTATCCCTTTCCAGGTATTCTCTTTGAACCCCTTCCATGCCCCATCACCCTCAAATTGATAGCCTCTTTTTCTTTAATTTCGATTGCTATAAATCTGTGTGTATGTGTATGTTTGTGTAAATATGTAACTATGAAAAAATGTAAAAAACAACTTGCTGCTGGGCAGTGGTGGTGCACGCCTTTAATCCCAGCACTCGGGAGGCAGAGGCAGGAGGATCTCTGTGAGTTCGAGGCCAGCCTGATCTACAGAGTGATATCCAGGAAAGGCACAAAGCTACACAGAGAAACCCTGTCTCAAAAAAACAAACAAACAAACAAAAAACAAAACAAAACAACTTGCTGAGTTCATATATATATATGTATGTATATATATGTGTGTGTGTATATACATATATGTGTATATATATATATGGTCTATGGGCTGACTACTTTGTATTGGATAACCAATAAGAGGCTTATCCCTGGGAGAGGCTTATTCTCCCTCTCCCAGCAGTCATTAGTTGCATACAGTTCTTTGTCTAGGGTTGGGACCTGTAAAATTTCCCCCTTCCATGTTAAAATATCTATTGATATTGCCATTATTCCAGTTTTGTTTATGCAACCATTTCTGTGAGTTTCACAGCAGACTTCCTGGTATTCTGGTCCTTACAGCCTTTCCATCCACTCTTCTGCAATGCTCCCTGAGCATAGATGCAGGAACTGTACTAAAGATGTAGCTACTGGGGCTGAGCTCCCCATGATCCATTGTGGCTTTCTGTGGTAGTCTCCATTTGCTGTAAAAAGAAGCTTCTTTGAGAGGAGCAGTAGCTGTACTTCTCTGTGGGTATAAGAATAAGATTTAAACTGGGTGGTAGTAGTGCACACATTTAATCCCAGCACTCAGGAGACAGAGGCCGGTGGACCTCTAAGTTCGAGGCAAGCCTGGCCTACAAAGCGAGTACCAGGACAGGCAGGACTGTTACACAAAGAAACCCTGTCTCTAAAAATAAAACAAAAACAAAAAAGAATAAGATTTAGAATGTAGTTAGAAATTACGCTGGTCTAGCAAAGTGGTAGTAATAGGTTCTTTCCTAGGGTCCATGACCTCACTATCCATGGGAACTTGGCTAGATTTCTACTACCAGGCATGATTTCCTTCCTGTTGAATTGTGGGAGTCTGCCAGAGTCCAGCTCCAACCTGCTCCCAACTATCAAAGGGTTCTTGGGTGGAGGAGAGAGGAATGAGGAAATATTGGATAGAAAGACAGAAGGAGAAGGAGATGATAAGAAAGACAGAGACACAGGATAGCTTCAGGAGGGCCCTGGGTCAATACCCAACAGCTCAAAGCTTTATTCAAAAGGGCTTTTTATAATATGCCAAGGGGAGAGGCAAAAGACCTCCCCTTTGTAAGATCAAAGCACACTGTACAAACAAGTGTAGACCATTCCAAACACCTAGTAAACATGATAGTGATCAAATCATCTCTTTATGCAACCCTGCTGGGTAAGCAAACTCAGATTCTCTGGCTCTGAGTAAGGTCTCACTAGGAAGCCTCTGTGGGCTACCATAGTCCCCGCTTCTTAATAATATAAAGGTCAAGTGAGGGTTCAGAGTTTAACTCTATGCAGTTCTGAATCATCTCTGCAGGGACCCTGGTGTCCCCAGAATGCATTCAAACTCAGAGGTGCCTGCTCCCTGGCCCTCATGGTGTGTGCCCCTCAGGCATCCCTCTCTGGAAGCTCTGTGTCTTGTGCAGTCACCAAGGCACCCTGTGCACTTGCCCTCCAGCTGCCTGCTCGGCTATCTGCCCATGCTTTCCCGGGGCTTTCCCGGGATACCTCTTTAGTCTCTGGCCACCAGGGACTCTGGCTCTGGGTGACAGACCACTGGGGTCTGGTCTCTGGGGCACTCTCACCACTGCCCCTGTGGCCATTCGCCTCTCCTGCAGGGTCTCTGCTTGGCTTGTCAAGGTCCAGCATAGCCTCTATGCATGTCAGTCTGGGTCTCACAAGCACCCTAACTACACTCTCCTCACCAGAGCGCCTCCCAGAAGAAAGCATGCACAACCCTGCTTGCGCTGGCTTGGGCACCTGCTTCCTGTGATGCTACGAAGGCCCACAGGTCTCAGCAGCCGATACCTGGCTAGGGCAGCCGCTGCTCTCACTGCTGCTGCTGTTTCTACTGCTTGCAGTGAGGGCTTCTGAAGCCATTCTCACACTGCTAAGTCTGCAGTGGCTGCTCAGTCCTGGATACTGCTTTCTGCATCCCAGGTCCAGTGCTGGGGAAAATCTACTCTACCCTAAGTTTCTATTAAACTTTCACAATATCCCTATACCTAAAGCCTATATTTCTCAAACCTTCACCAAAATTTTATTACTTTAAACCTAACTTAGTATATATATATATATATATATATATATATATATATGGGGGGGGGACCGAGAAACAGAGACAGAGAGAGAGACTTGCTGCAGCCTAACTTAAAATATTCTGCTTTGTATTTACAATTTTACTCCTGAAGAAGAGAATTTCACAGCCTCCAGTTACTTAATTCTGGGCATGCCCCCTTAACCTGCAGTGTTCCTTCTCATTTATCCTCCGTACCCAAGTTCAACATCTGGGTGCCATATGTGGGAGTCTCTGGGAGTCCAGCTCTGACCTGCTCCCACCTGTCAAAGAGTTCTTGGGTGGAGAAGAGAGGAATGAGGAAATATTAGTTAGAAAGATAGAAGGAGATGATAAGAAAGAAAGAGACACAGGATAGCTTCTGGAGGGCCTTGGGTCAATACCTAGCTGCCCAAGAGCTTTATTCAAAAGGGCTTTTTATAAAATTACCAAGGGGTGGAGCAAAAGACCTTCCCCTTGCAAGATCAAAGCACACCATACAGCCAAGTGTAAACCCTTCCAAACACGTGGTAAACATGCCCATGGCCAAATCTTCCCATTATGCAGCCCTGCTGGGTAAAGCAAGCTCATATTCTCTGACCCTGAGTAAGGTCTCACTTGGAAGCCTCTGTGGGCTACCACACTGAATGAGCCTTAAGTCCAATTAGATAGCTGTTAATTACCACCAACATGTGAGTGCCGTTTATTACTCCTTTATGGCTGGGCTATCTTGCCAGTGTTGACCATTGTTTGGCTCCCAGTTGTTGCATCTGGATAGGACTATTATTTGCTTCCCTTCCTTGGCAGCTTGTGTAGCATTTTCTATCACTATAGAAGCTACAGTGCAAGAGGTAGGCCCTCAGTTTGGAGAGGCAAATAACATTGTTTGCTTGATAAGACCTCAAGTAATCATATTATTTGATATTTACCCCAAACTTTTTGCAATATATATGTACACAAACACACACATACAAATACACATGCATGCTCATGCACACACGCTACATGTATATGGAAGTTATGCCACATTGGCTGACAATGTTCACCACAAGAACAGACAAACAAAATCCCTTACCAGGCAGAAGAAGCATCCTTGCCTGTGGTTGGTCAGGGAAGTCAGTGACTCTCCCAAAACAATATATACTATTGATGAATCCCCATGGTTGCCCCTCAGAGGTTGAAGGTAAGCACCTACTGCTGAAGACACTTAGGACACAGGACTCAGATGACACAAGAATCTTCTTTATCAGATCCTGTTTTCACTTGTCTTGTTTTGAGACAAGATCTCATTGCCTAGCTGCGGCTGGCATCAGTATTACTCTGCAGCCCAAGCAGGTCTTGAACCCCAATCCTTCTCTCAGCCTCTCATGTGCTAGAATTACAAATATAAGCCTCTGTACCCAACTTTATATATTAGTCTTAGCTTTGTGTAGGGAAGGGAGAGACAAGGATAATGAAGTAAACATGAAAATATTCTATACAAGGATCTTCTCAGAAGCATCTAGAAGTTTTAGTAATCTATCAATATTGAATAGCTTTTGGAATATATTTTCGTATTTTGATGACTACCTTTCTAAGGAAGACCCTCACTGTCACCTCTGCTAACATATATGGGTACTTGAAGAAGCATTCCCCAAGCATGGTTAACTGTCCAGCAGTGGACCTCACTTTCAGGAAGGGCTGCTGTGGAATGCTACTCTCAGTCTGGGCCACCATTTGAATGGGAAAAATGTAGAGACTAGAGTATGGAATGAGATCACTACAGAAGGAATAAATAAAAAAGAGTGTGGAGAAAATGTAACACAGAATCAGGTTGGGCTCCTCATTTCTTAGTTTACAGTTCAAAGTTTCCCTTGGATTCCTCGGGATCTCCAGTATTCTGTCAGCATACTACATTTTTGTTTAACTTTCCTTGAATTTCTTTTTTTTGTCACAATAAGCTCAAGGTAATACATTAATATTTTCATGGATTCAGAAAAAGACTATATATTGCATTTGTAACTAAATGAGCCATTTAAATTCTAACATCAGGGATTTGTGGCTCACTACATGAATTCAGTCCTGTGATAGTAACTAGACTATATCTGGTTCATCTCCACAATGTAGTGTTCACGGTGAAACCTGAAGAAACATATCTGAATTATTCAAGTGCCACTGATGTCATAGTTCTTCCAAGAACATTGTGATTCTGGTCAGGGTCTGTATCCCAGTCAGTATCAGTTGTTTTATTGGTAAAATTGCAATGTGGTACACAAGTGTAGAGTGCAGTGAGAAGAAAATAAACAATGTTTGTATACACAAAGGTCTTATATGTAAGAAACTGTCCGAATGTAGTTTACATATTACAATTATGATTGGGAACCGTCTTCTACAAAGCGGACCTGTCAAAGGAAGAAGGAGATGGAAGTGATGCAGGGTAGGAACCACACCCACCAGGGCACACCCATGACCTCTGGGAACTGGAACTGGATTTCCCCCGGCAGGCTTTCCAGAACACCGGATGCCGTGCCATTAGGACTGAACTTTCTAACATCACAAACTACAAAACAACAAATGTATGTTCTTTTCAGCCACCGAGTTTGTGACAATTAGTTATAAAACTCATAGAAATATAGGGTACTTCTTCTTCACCCCCAAAGCACACATCCCCCTTCAGCACTCCAAATGGGCCCTTGATAAATATCTGCGGGGAATGAGTCAGGCGTGCATGGCTGCTGTTGTTTACTCAGACTGTGCTGTCTGGTGCCTGAACTGTTATCTGAGCATCAGCATTTCCTACAGAGTGATGGCAGAATGAACTAAAGAGTGGTCACTTCCTTCTCAAAACTGTGGCTGAGATAAGGAAGAGCAGAAGGTGATAGTCAATGGCTTGAAGGTATTTAGATACTCAGCTCTTGATAAAGTGGTGCAGAATCCATCACTTGTCCCCACTGGCACCTTGTCACCACTTTCTCATGTGTCTGTTCATTGGACTCTCCGGGGGTTGAAAGTTTTATGACATTTTTCTCCATCTGCAAACAGAAAAGCATAGACGATATAATGAACAAGCATTTTAATGACATTTGAAAAGGCAAAATAGTTTGGTGTATAAGTCTTCCATGATCTGTGTATACTTTATACCCACAGTATACCCTTCTTTGTTTTCCTTTTACTCATGTCCTATTGTTCCTCTCTGTTAAGGCATCCCCCAACCACAACGGCCTCATTCTAATTTCCTGGCTTCTACATGTACTCCAAGTACACCAAGCTAAAGACGTGAAACTAGGATCCACGTTGGAGAGGGGACAGGTCATTTTATCTTTCTGGTCCTGGATTGCCTCACTCAGCATAAATTTTTCCAGTTCCATCTTCTTACTTGAAGAAGACACCAGAAAATGGAAAGACTTCCATGCTCATAAATTAGAAAAATAAATATTATGAGAATTCCTAACAAACAAATCTGTAGATTCAATACAATCTCACTCAAAATTACATGATTATTCTTCAGAAAAGGATTAAAATTAATAGAAAAATATAAAAGACCAAGAATAACCAAAGAAATTTTGAAAAAATATATGTAATCATACTTGATTTCAAGTTATGCTACCCAGCTGTAATAATAAGAACAGCATGGCACTGGCACAAAAACAGACGTGTTGATCAGTTGAATAGAAGATAGGACCCATATATAAATTCATGCAACTGCAGCCACCTAATTTTTGACAACTGTGCCAAATATACATTGGAGAAAGGGCAGCATCTTCAAAAAATGGTGCTGGGAAATCTGGATATCACCACACAGGAAACTGAACTAGATCCTTGTCTCTGATATTGCAGGGAACTCAACTCTAAACGAGTCAAGACCCTCAGCATAAGACCTGATAGTCTGCAACATATAGGAAAGTAGGCAGTGTGCTTCTACATGCAGACACGTGTAGAGACTTCCAAAACGGACTCCAGCAACGCAGGAAATAAGCCCAATAATGGACAAATGGAATCTCATAGAATCAAAATACAGCAAAGAGACTTGTCAATCAGGTGAAGAAACTGCCCTCAGAATAGGTGAAAACTTGTTGCCATTTACACATCTGACAGAAGATTGGTGGCTACAATATACAAGCAACTGAAAAACTAAACACTAAGGAAAAACAAATAGAAAATGGGCTATAGAACTAAGCAAAGAGTTCCCAAAAGATGAAAAACAAATGGAAAAAAAAAACACTTTAAAAACAGCTCACCATCCTTAGCAATCAGGGAAATACTGGTTAAAACTACTTAACTACTTTTCTATTGCTGTGATAAAACACCATGACCTGGGCAATGCTGTGGGATGGTCTGTATGTCAAATTGCTCTGATTGGTCAATAAATAAAACACTGATTGGCCAGTGGCCAGGCAGGAAGTATAGGTGGGACTAACAAGGAGGAGAAGAATTCTGGGAAGTGGAAGGCTGAGTGAGAGGGAGTCACTGCCAGCCACCGCCGTGACAAGCAGCATGTGAAGATGCCGGTAAGCCACGAGCCACGTGGCAAGGTATAGATTTATGGAAATGGATTAATTTAAGATATAAGAACAGTTAGCAAGAAGCCTGCCACGGCCATACAGTTTATAAGCAATATAAGTCTCTGTGTTTACTTGGTTGGGTCTGAGTGGCTGTGGGACTGGCGGGTGACAGAGAATTGTCCTGATTGTGGACCAGGCAGGACTGGAGAAAACTCTAGCTACAGGGCAACTTATAAAATAGAGCGTTCGTTTGGGCTTATGGTTCCAGAGGGTTAGAGTCTGTAATGGCAGAGTGAAGGCATGGCAGCAGAAACAGCTGATGCTCACATCTCCAAACTACAAGCAGGAGGCAAAGAGGCACACTGGGAATGGAACTCAGTCTTTGAAACCTCAAAGCTTGTCCCCCATGACACCTCTTTTCCCACAAGAACACACCTCCTAATCCTTCCCAAACAGTTCCATCAACTGGGAGCCTAGTATTCAAGCATATGAGCCTATAGGGGCCATTTCCATCCAAACTGCTATTCTATTTTAAGATTCCAGCTCTCCACAGTCAGAATGACTTTTATTAAGAACCCTAGTGAGAAAGGAAGAGGAGGAGGAAGAGGAGAAGAAGAAAAAGGAGAAGGAAAGGAAGAAATATATTGTCATCAGTTTGGGGGCAGGGTTTCATTTCAGAAATCAGTTCAAGGGTTTCTCATAAAATTACCATATCACCCAGCTATATCCCTTCTAGGTATGTACCCGAAGAACTTTATATCATATTAGAGAGATGTACATCCATTTATGTTCATTAATAATAGCTAGAAAATTGAAGCCGACTAGGTGTCCATTAGATAATGAATAGGTAACGAGAATGTGTATACATGTATACTCAAAGAACTTCTTGATCAGAGGAAGCCCATGTCAACATGGTTTATGTGCATTTTGTTTCACCTTGTACCTCTGCCATAACAAATTACAGTGATAGGAATTTGAATTTCCACATACCCAGGCACTTTTCCTTCAGGAAATGGTTGATAATCATCTCTCCTGAATTAAAGGCAAGCATGGAGAGTTATCTTGTCCAAGACGTCACTATCAAATCTCAGAGGAAGGAGTAGGGTGAAAACATGGCACTCCATAGTTGAAGAGAGCACGTCAGCAGAACCTCTCAAACCTCATTATTATTTCGTTGTTTTTAGATGAGCTCTTTCATGCCCAGCTAGCTATCTGTGGGCTTTGATTCCGGCGTTCTCAAATAAACAAACACATACTTTAATTGCTATTCTTTCTGCCATGACTCTTCATTTTTATAATGAGTTTCTGCAGTACTGCTATGACTCTTCATTTTTATAATGAGTTTCTGCAGTACAGCTGGCTAGAGTTTCATCCAGTGTCATTTTGGCTCCAGTATCTGTGTCAAAGAAGGTCCAGAAAAGCAGACAGCAAAAAAAAAAAAAATTTTAAAAAAAATAAATAAATAAATAAAAAATAAATAAATAAAAAATAAAAATAAAAATACAAAAAAAAGAAAAGCAGACAGCTCTTTGGCATTTCTAATGATTGATTTGGGGGATATTTCTATGAAGTGATTTGAAACAGCCAATCCTAGGGAGTTTCTAGATTGGTAAGTGACCACTATTGCTAGAGGGAGCTAAAATGAGGTAGGCAATACCATCACAACTACTTACTGAGCATCATCACACACGTGTGTTTAGTGAAAACTGCCCTGTGAAGGTGGAGGATACACTTCCTCAAATAGACCTATGCAGCAGGAAATAACTCTGTAAAGTTGTTTAGACAACATATTCCATTGCCTATTACTTTCATATATTACAAGTGCATAAATAAAGGTTAACAAATTGAAGAATAAAATGCATACAGAAAACTTTTTTCCATGTATGTGTTATTACACAGTAAAAATATATTTATTAACATACAGTACATGTCACACACACACACACACACACACACACACACACACACACACCCTCAAACTGGCTACAGAAAAGTTCCTCTATATCTACCATAACCTCAATTACTACGTATATATTTGCAAAATATAGAATTTCAAAATGTTCTTTAGTCTTTAAAGTTATGAAAATTGTATTCACATGTGGTGCAAGCTTTTGATTTTGTTGTGGACTTATTCCACATTGACAGTAGTTTGATTGGAGGCATTGACTTCAAAAGAGGATTAGTGTATGTTCTTTTCAGGGTATTTTTTTAGGGATTAGGTGAAACTGAATTTCCTTTAATGGACATGAATATTATTGAAATATATGTTACTTTGAATACTTTATTAAAATTACTCTGTAGCAATCTCATCTGTAAATGAATGAAAAACATTTTATAATACATTATTACTTCTTGACGTGAACGGTTTTGTGTAAAGCCTTAGCCTTTAGACTCTTGCATTTTCGTTTCAGCACATCACAGTGGTTGACATTTAAAGCCTCAGTAGGCTAATGTGGGAGGCCTGACTCCTGCTGCTCTGGCGCCTTCCAGCAGACTTTCCTCGGGAACAGGAACGAAGCCCACTGACCTGACTACCACCACCAAAAAAATATGAACTCGTTAAGCTCATGCAGAACTAATAAACCAAATCACTAATCCCTTCAAATATTTGGCTTCCCAAACGTCTTCTGCTCATAATTGCTTCGCTTTGATGGAAGGTCATCCAGAGTTACTTTCCCCAGGACAATGTCAAAGAAGGCTGGTGTAAATTAAAGCAGCCTCGGACAGTATTCAGATTCCCACCCATCGAAACTGGAGGAATTTTAACAGAATTTTCCCCTCATGATTACTGAACCAAACTATTAAGGATGATCTTATTACCTCCAAAATTCTCCTTTCTTCATATCCACATATGCCTGGTTTTTTTTTAAGTTTCTATGTTTGATCCATTTTCCATTTTCAATCCAAATGAACTATATCCATTTACTGCATTCAGTTCTGCCTTTATTTTCCTTTTTCTTATTTTGTGCATTCTGTTTTATCTCCTGTGTTCTTGAAATTTGTCTTGAGACACATAACTCCCTTTTAGATTCTTAAGTTTGATTCTTTCAGGTTTTACTGACTCAACACTTTCCTCAAAAAAGCTATCTGGAATCTTTAGCATAACCAGTCCGGAAATGATACATAAGAAAAATAACAATTACATCTTCTACTTTCTAATGTACTCTTTACACTCCTTTCTTATAAAGATGAAAGGTCATGTAAATGATATGTGTGAGCATCACAAAGATGAATAGATCTACAAATTCATCTGCAGATGTAGACAGACTCTTCTGTTCTGAAGACAATCATTTCTTAACAGCATTTGCTGGATTTTCACTGTTCTTCCATGTATTTGAACCACCTTTCCTGCCAGGCAAATTCTTCTTGTGTGTAACTCTTGGGATGTGATCATGCTTTTTATCAGAGAGAACGTCCTAGAGAAAACTCGGCTGAAAGGGAGAAAAGGTTGCCATCTACTTTCCAAAGACTCCCATCTTCACAAATGCACCCTAAGTCCTTGTCCCAGAGAAAGTACTCAGGCCCCTGAGCTGCTTTTCTTCCCCGGTAATCTAGGTGGAATGGTGGGGGAAGGGACAGAAGCTACAATTAAAAATAAATCATTATTTCTAGTGGTAGTCTGTGCTGGGTCTAAGTAGATTCTACTCTTTCTCTGTAATGCAGTGGCTGGGCAGATGTCACCCATACCTCCATCATTTAACTATAAAACTATATTTTATGGCCCACTGAGTTACAAATCCCCAAGACCCCAAATCACTTTGATATCCATTGTCCTATGCAAAGAGGTCATACATGCCAAAGGCAAATATGGAATGAGCTGCTAACCTGGCATCTTAAAAGGGTGCCTTTAATTACTGCTTCTCCAGTCTCACATTTGCAGTCCAAAGTTACATTTTCTGGGTGTTTTTCTCGGGGTTTCTAGTGCTGTGAACAAACACCATGACCACAACAACTCTTACAAAGGAAAAACTTTTAACTGAGGTGGCAGATTACAGTTTCAGAGGCTTAATCCATTATCATCATGGCAGGAAACATGGCAGCTGGGAGTATGTTGACATGCAGATAGATGCAGTGCTGGAGAATTCTACATCTTGAGCCAAAGGCAACAGGAAATGGTCCAGGACAGTGGGAATGGCTTGAGCATATATGAGACCTCAAAGCCCGCCTCCACAGTGACACACTTCCTCTAACAAAACCACATCTGCTCCACACCTCCTATTAGTGCCACTCCTTTGGGGGCCATTTTCTTTCAAACCACCGCATTCCACTCTCTGGCCCCCAAAGGTTTGTAGTCAGATCATAATGTAAAGATGCATTCAGGCCAACTTCAAAAGTCCCCATAGTCTATCACAGTCTCAAACTTACTCAAAAGTCTAGGGGGCTGGAGAGATGGCTCAGAGGTTAAGAGCACTGACTGTTCTTCCAGAGGTCTTGAGTTCAATTCCCAGCAACCACATGGTGGCTCACAACCATCTAAAATGAGATCTGATGCCCTCTTCTGTCACGCAGGCAAACATGCAGACAGAACACTGTATAAATAAATAAATAAATAAATAAATAAATAAATAAATAAATAAATAAATAAATAAATAAAT